>JANTPZ010093597.1:0-16846 GCA_025593235.1 Vachellia pachyceras | reverse complement strand
TCAAATATCTTTGTTCAGAAGTACACAGGTCTAAGTGTGGGAATTAATCTAACCATATTTTAACACACTTTTTTTATAGATAATTAGAGATTTTTACATATTTTCTATACTAAAATTACATGATTAAGCACTCATTTGGAATAAGGATATTTGTATTGAATTAAACCCAATTAGGGGTAAAATAGTCTTAAATTGATCTTTTATTCATGCGATTGTTTTTTCCAGCTTTTAATACTATTTGGTGCTTAATTCTGGTATTGTAGGTACCGAGGGAGAAGTTGGCAAATTCAGAAAGAAAAGGGGAAAAAAAGTAAAGGGCGAAACGCAAGTGAACGACAATAGGGGGAAACCTTCTGTCCATTCATCCCTTATATTTATATACCTCCAGACTGAGACATCTGGGGGCAGCCACTCCTTCCATCCATTCTCCTGCAGGACGCCCCATTCCCATACACCGATCAAATTGTGAGGACTCATACTACATTATTCCGATTTTAATTGTGTATTAACAGTTTTTATCAATATCTCAATAAATGATAGTTAGCTATGTTCATAGGAGCTATCATCAATTGATAATGTTGAACTTGAGTGTTAACTTGAGTTTTGCCAAAAGTTTAATGAATTTTCAACTCCCATGATTATTTTTGAGTAAAGATGGACACATCTCTATTAAGGGCATCCATCTTTCCCAAAAAAATCCAAAAGAATTAGTTGTAATTTAAATTTTATGCATTTAGTTTTAGTAAAGAAAATCAATTTTATAAAAACCATTTCCTTCTAACCATATTTTTAACACTTAGTTTAATTTAAGAATTTAAAATAAAGACTCTTTAATAAGATAACGATTTTAAAATTGATGCACTATATTACATTAATTTTAAATAATTTTTAATTGAATCTTAAGATAACTAGAGGTCACATCTCCACACTATTTAAGCCCATGGCTTAGTTTGTACTCGCTTTTGCAGTGAAGCTGTTAACCCCTGACAGGTTATCTCACATATTTTCACCCCTGCCACTCTCCCGGCTCCCATCCCATCTCTCTTCCCCTCCCCACCTCCACGAGCACGCCTCTCTCTCTCTCGTCTACCCCTTCCCCCCAAATATTGGATCGTTTAACGGTAGAGAAGTACTTTTACCATTTATAAGTAGGTAAACGTGTAAAAGAGATTATCTCGTTTTACAGAAAAACACTGTTGAATGTGCTTTTGAGGTGTTGAAAAGCTTTCCCAAACACCCCATTCCTTAGCTCACGCCAAGTTAGGCCGAAGAAAGCTGCGATTTCCCTCTTGCGCGTTCCAACGTCACCGGTGTAGAAGCTTCTGGCCGGGCAGGAACGTCATCCCGGTGGTCGAGCATTTGATGGAAGGAGCCCCTTGAGATGATGTCGATGAGGGCGTCGCTGCATTGGAACTGGGGGCGGGGGTACGATGTTGCAGAGGGGGGTGAACTATCGAGAGGGTGAATTTTAAGAGTGTTCCCCCCGGGGGGACCCGCATTTCTAAAAAGCAATTAAGATAATAAGAGAGAGGGAGGCATGACAAGTAGGATTACACGTAGGATTAAAAATGCATGAGCTGTCGTAATTCTACTGGTCAGAACATAAATGAGCTGGCAGACCAGGTAATTTCTCCTGAAAAATCACCATATATAATGGTTACGTCTAGAGTTATGTCTATTTCTTCCTGTTATTCTTGAGTTCATTCAAGTTAGATTGTTAGGGCCACTTTATTATTTCATACGTTAGTGTGGGTTCGAGGGAGACATTGCCAAGAAGCAAACTCTCATGCTTAATCAAATGAAGAAGCCGTGTGAGAACATATCAGGGAAAGTTAAACACAAATTATTAAGTCAGTGAGAAGTAAAAAATTCTCGTTCTTATTTCTGTTGCAGGTTGTCAGTTCCCGGATTCAAGCAGATGCGTGTACAAATATTTAAAAGACTGATGGATTTTTAAGCTTAATTTTTAACATAAATCATGTTTTAAAATTCTTGAATTTTGTTTCAGAGAGAAGCCAAAGATTTTTCAATAATTCAAAAGAGAAGAGTCTACGCACAAGGTTTGAAAGTGGTAAACTTTTTTACCTGATATTATAACTTGAAATGTTCAGATGCAGCTGTTCTAATTGCTTTTTTATTGCTCCCATTTGAATTTTCCTTTGTAATTCAACTGCTATATTTTTTTTCCTGTGCATCAACGCACGCTATTTTCTCTCGATTGTAACCAATGTATCAAGAACTAATAAGCGGTAGCAAACTTGGTATGTCGTTCACGCTACTACGGCGATCATGCTACATAACAGTGCTGGACTTTATCATCCTTGATGGGCTAGCCAAGGCCCAAGCGGTTATCTTAATTTTGAATCCATGTTAAGGTTTGGTTTAGTTTTTGGAGGTGATTTTACACGGTATGAAGTAAGTATAGGAGAAGAGTTTTATATCGCTCTGAGTGGAAATGATTCTAATAGTGATTACATGATAGATCGACAAACAAGATATGGATAGTTTTGTTCTGCGATTGGGTATTCAAGTCTATCAGCAATTTCACATGAAGGAGATAGAGGTTCACTCATTCATTAGAAGCGATAAACCTCATTAGTCTTGATCGTGGCATAGATCACCCATTCAGAGCTGAGATAGAGGCAACCCGTCAAGTTATTTATGGGGAGTGTAACATTGATATATTCCATGCTAATAGGGAAGTTATTGAGTGTGCTGATATCTTGGCTAGTGAAGCTCATCTGGAAGGCGATCATGTGGTATTGTTACCAGAAGTAACTCCAAGTTGCAGGTCAAGAGTACTGGTGGATAAAAATTTTGTTGAAAACAGAGGTTTAAAGCCGGAATAGTGTTTCGCTGTTAGTTTTTCCTTCTTTTTGATTCAAGCCTAGGCTGCTGTGAAAATGGAGCTGAGCATGGATCGGTGATTTAGCTTTTACAGTGTGGGTATCGGTGAAAAATCGTCTGAGCACTACAGGAGATTACTGCGAACTCTTGGATGGATGCATGGGCAGTACGCAGTTTATAGTGGTCCTTGTGGTGCTTCAAGTGTGGGACTGGCCGTCTGGGGCACTGATAAATGGGATATAAATTAACTTCGTGTACACTTAAGCTCAGGACCAACTAGATGTGAATGAATAATTAAGTCTCTAACTCTTTCTCATGCGTTTAAGGCATATAATGATTGTTTATGGTGCCGCTATGGCTACACAGCCGTATAATGATTGTCTGTGATGTCGCTATGAGGTTTAGCCACAGAGAGGATGAAACCAATTTCTAGGAGCAACACATTTACAGGATAGCTCGCATAAATCATGGATGCACGTTTTTGGGGAAGAAAAGAGCAGGTGGAGAAGTAAAGTGTAGATAAATCCAAGTAAAAAATGAAGGAATTGGATATGAAGGCCGTGTCCACGTTTGAAGGAGAAGGGTCAACATCAAACGAAGTATTGGGGCTTCGTGGATCATTTTGAATCCTGGTTTCAAGGGTCCATCTCGGCCTCATCCTCTGCAAAGTTCAAAACATAGTGCTTGTTTGAGAACTCTGTTGGGAAAATGGATTTTGCAGATTTTGAGGCATTTTGAGAATTTCGAGATGGTTTTACGGATTTCAAGATGGTTTTTATGAATTTCGAGATGGTTTTTACAGATTTCAAGATGGTTTTATCTCGGCTTACGTGCACCGTTCAGGAAAATGGCTTCCCAAACAGGCACATAGAATGTCAAAAGTACAGACAACATAAAGCTGGCGCACGTGAAGCCCGCGTGAAGATCACGTGAACTGATGAAACTGCGATATGATCCCTCAAGCAAAGGGTGTGGCTCCGTACCCTACCCCCAATCATAGTGGCGCTGGAGGGTCCTCTTTTGGAAACCACCAAACCCCTTCGCTGGCCCCACCATCCTCCTCCCTTCAGATTCCTTCTTCTGGATCCGCCTCCCTCTCCATTCTCTCACAGCCTTACCTCTAGACTCTAGCTTATTTACCGCCCCAGAACTGACAATGACGATCCAACCCCTCAAATCCTATCCTTATCTTTGAATAAAATGGGTGCCCACTACTTACTTATTTAGCATAATGCTTTCTTTCTGCTGCCCAAGAAAAGATATTTCCTCGGATTATTGACCTCCGTCGTGTTTTCATTTTCCTGAATTCCTCATTTGTGTTGTTCAAGTCATCGGAAGAATGAGGTGGTCCACTGGTCCCAGTTAGTCCAACCCCGTACCTCTTACAATCTGACAGATACAAACTGCATGAGTTTTGTGGACACCTTCGCGTGTACTAGAAATTAAATCGGGATGCCTTAGGCTTCCAAATTATCGTCTGAGAACCACATCTCGTTATTAATTTCTCGCCTTTTAGTTGCTACCCCTGGCCGCGTGGAAGCTAACATCTCGCTTGCGTACCCCTCTGTGTGTTCAACGATCATCTGGGAACTCTGGTTTCTGCTTCCTCAAGTTCTTCTTCCGTCTCTCCTAATTTCAACAAGCGGAAGAGAGGGAGTTTGAGAGCAACTTGTTAATAGAAGGAGGCCGGATGGGATATAACATAAAGCGCGTTCGTCTCCGTCACATGTTATAGCTATCGGTTAGAGCGCCTTCCGTCGTCTCCGTTGTTGTTCGATCTATTCTTCTGGAGCTTCGTATATCGAATGGCGGAGAAGCAGACTGAGTCAATATGCCCAGGAATTACGGGCAGCTCCTCCCATCTTGCTTCCACGTAGGTCACTCTTACTCTTGATTTCTTTTTAACTTTCAAATTTCCGATCTTTTTTTTTTTTTTCAGTTAGCAGCTGGAATGATGGATGCGAATATGATGCATCGCAGGTACGGCAATGATTTTGTTGAGCTGGTTTGGCAAAATGGCCAAATTCTGGTGCAAGGAGGGTCGTCGAGTAGAACCCTGAAGAGACCTTCTCGCTTCGGTCATTCCACGAACCCCTCCCATGAAGCTTACGACGAAGATCACTGGATTGCAAAACGAGCAAGGTTAAACACTCTATACTCGCTTTTGGACTCTTCCAAAAATTCCCGACAAGCCAATGACCCATGTTCCTATCCGTTTGATTTGAAATGCACCGAAAGCAATGGCTTTAGTAAGCCTGCGGATGAACTTTCCAATTTGAGAGCAGAAAGAGAATCTAACTCCAAGCCCGCTGTGGGGAACACTCATATATGCTCAACTTCCTTACAGACTCACAAAAAGCATGACATGGGATCTGACGAAAGAGCTGAAAGGATTAATTTCTCCAACTTCCTGAGACCTGTATTGTTTTTCAAATCTACTTATCAGGGCAACAGTGCAAGTCGGCAGCCAAACAGCGGCGTTTCAGCTAGAGTGGAGGAGATCAAAGCAACTGACGGTGGTAGTAGCAAAGCTCTTGACCATTCCGACGTGATTGACTCCGCTAAGGGATCACACAGTCTCAACGGAGTTCATCCTGGCCAAATGGATTTAACTTCCAATAAAGCAAACTCAACAACACCCTTTGATGGAAAAAAGGATCAGGAAACACTCCCTGATGAGCAATCCGAAGCTGTTGGATGCGATAGGGCTCTCAAGAGCCAGGGGTCACATGGTCATTATCATCATCAAACGCGCAGTAGAAAAGGAAAAACAGCTGCTAGTTTTTCTAGTGCACCCTTTGTGGCATCTTCTTCTTTGTGCTCGCTTGGAGTTGGATCCTCCAATGACCCTAGTCTCCATAGTAGGAAACACGAGGACACCGACGACTCAACCCATACAAGTGAAGTAAGTGGAATTCTGGAACCCTAGCTGGATTACATGGACCCTTCTTCGACATGTTTTAGTTTCCGTGATTCTGAGCAGCCTGTCTATATCGTTGTGCAGAATGATGAAGAAACAGAAGATACGACGACCAAGGAAACGCCGGCTCAAGATGGTTCAAGAGGCAAGAGAATCAGGAACACACAGAAGCGTAATTTATCGGAGAGGGTGAGGAAGGAAATATTTGTATATAGGATAACCGAAGATGATCTTATTAATGTGTTATTAGTTATTGATTGTTCTCGATTTTTGCAGAAGCGACGAGATGAGATTAACAAGAAGATGCTTGCATTAAAACAGCTAATTCCAGATTGCAACAAGGTATGTATAATTGTCGCAACAAATAGAATTGTGAGTGAAAAGGTGCGAAATAAATTAGAATCCTTACTAGTATGGTTTAAATATATATATTCGTGTATAATATATAATACTTTGTGGTAATTAATGAAGACCTTTGTCGTTAGTAAAATTCTAAAGCTATTTGATTGGAATTGTGTGTTTGCATCGATGTTAATTAATTAGATGGACAAGGCTTCAATGCTGGACGATGCCATTGATTATCTGAAGACCCTCAAGCGTCAGTTGCAGGTAAAGATAAAATATTTTCCACTGATCAAGCTGTTTAATTAGGAGCATAACATTGGATATGGATGTGCTAAGTATGATTAAGGCTTAATTAAGATACATAATACGTATCGATGTGTACATGCAGGTATTGTCAATGGGAAGTGGGGTTTGTATGCCTCTAATGATGTCCATGTTAGGCATTGGCATCCCTTGCGGCGTGCCTCTTCATCAGTTTCTTCCACAGGTCCCTCCTCACCCTCACGCCATCGCCAACAATAGTTTTCAAATGCTTAATGCTGGTTTCCCCAATCACGCAATTCCCAATATTCAATTCCCAATTTCCCAACAATCACCTTTCATTTCCACGCCTCCCAAGCCTATCCAACCCTACCTTTCTTCTCACCCATCCACTTTTGATCACAACTCTGACCTTAACGCGCAGCTTGTTTCTGCAGCTATGCCAAAAGCTGCTCAGGTTTGTTCCTTCTCCATTACCCTTGATTTCTTCCCATCAGATTAGAACTGAGAAGCTTGAACACATAATTAAAACCACAACTAATGGACCCATAACGTATTATGCAGAGGCATCCAAGGGAAATGTCGATCATGCACATAACTTCGGTCCAACGTGTAGAAAATGAATGAAGCTGAATCTTCTCATAATAAAGCAGTCTGATCAATGAATCAGCTGTCCGGGCCAGCGTACAATAGAAATAATCTTATAGAATGATAGAGCACTTTAAAGGTTTTATCAGTGACACGTGTAGTACGTAGCTACCAACAGGCAATTATATTCACACATCCATCACAGACATTTAATTTTATCATCACAGTTTCTTCCCCCCACCCCCTCTTCTTTTCATGGGGAAGTCTATAGCTTCTTCTAATGAACTTTTCTGTTGCATTAATGTTAGGGGTTATTTTCTCCTTTTACTTAACTGACTGATAATGATGGGTGTTCGAGTACCCATTGTTTCTTCTCCGTTGTATTATATGATATGTATAAATTTCGCAATTCAAGGCATGGAAATGTGAATTGTCATTAACATAGTCGGACCACTTGGATCTTCTCGTCCTAAGCTGGGAAAGTTTTTTTAAGAAACAGAAAATAAGCATAGTAAAATTCTTATGAGTCGCTACTGCAGATTCTCTCCTATCACAAAATGAATTTAGTTTGTGAACAATGACACAATGCTTCATTTCAGACTGAAAAAACACAATCAATAGAATATGTTATGAAAGAGAGAATCTGTAGAAATGAAGGAAATGAGACTCAATAAAGTTCACTTGTATGAATATCATTGCTCCCCTCCGTTTTCCCTAAAATTCGCTTATCAGTAAACAGTGGCTAAGGCTCCATTATCCAGGAAGATAAAAAATGAAGGAATTTTCTTTTTTGCCAACAAAATGAAGGAAATACATATTGCATGAGTTTAAAGAGACGCCCCATCTTCATTACTTAATCAGTGGTTTTCTTTCAGTATTATTCTGTTTGGGGACAAAATATTTTCATCCATTCTCTCTCATTCCTAGCTGCCAGGATGATAAAAATATTTTTTTTCCACAATTTGTTAGTCTCGTGCATACTAAAAATACTAACACATCTTCAGAAGGTATTACCATGCCAAAATTAAAAGCTTATCTAAAGACTACACAAATTAAAAAATATAATTATACGATATTATAAAGAGAAAATCATATCAAGGTCCTAGACTTGGAAAATAATATCTACGTAGTCTCATAACTCAGATAATATTTTCTTGGTTGAGACCTTGGTGTCATTTTCCCTATTATAATGAAAAAGTGGAAAATATTTTTTAAAACTCTTAAAAGCTTTTTTAATTAAGAAAAAAGATGAGTATGGCGAAAGAAAAAAATAAAAAGGCCTATAGTTTGGGTAAAAAAGGACACTGGCCCTAGCACCCAACTCCAATTTTGGGCCTCATATAAGAACAGCCCAAAGCATTAACGGGACCAAATCCACATACAACCACTCAAAACACGTCACGCACACCTTTTTACGAGACTCCAGGAGTCCAGGTCCAAAACGGGGAAAAAGAGAACCAGCACACGAGACCATCAAGCGGGACCCACAGCAATCAAGGGTGCATGGATTTTCCCGTTCCAAGCAGAATTATTTCACAAAATACTATTAAACAATTAAAAATTATGTAAAAAAATAAAAATTATCTTTGAAAAGAAACCCTATTTATGGAGATAAATATTAATACAAGAAAACTAATCAATAATTAACAAGGGCAAAAATCAAGAATAATAATAAAAGTTTTAGACAAACCATTACTTTTTATTTTGGAAAACTGTTGGGAAACCATTAGTGCCCATTTGAAAAAAAATTTAGAAAAACCATTAACAAAAGAATAATAAAAATTATCTTTCAATCGCTGGTAACCATTTGAAAAACTGTTGGGAGAATAATTTTTGCAAGAATTCATTTTTTAGAAAAATAACTTTTGTCCCAAATGCATTTTGAAAAATAAAAATTTGTTTGGATAAGCGTAAAAGTGATTTAAAAGAAATGAATATCATTAAATAATACATATATTTTTTTATTTCATATAATGATAAAATTAAGAAAAAATAAAATAATAAAAAGTAGTTAAAATGACAAAGTCACAACTTAACATATATAAGTCGTAATTTGGAGTGTACCAAGATGCGACTAGGAATTTTCATGATTAGGTCGTAACCTAGAGTATCCCAAATCACGATTTAAATGTTTAATTCGTGTTTTATAATGTTAAAGTCGTGACCTAAAATACATTTTAGGTAGAAAAGGTTTTTTTTCCTCCTCCTCCAAATGTATTCTAGGGGCGCTAATGCATTTTTGCCTCTAGAATTCATTTTCCCCAGAATATTGCCAAACGCTCCTCTTCCCAAAATGCAGAATACATTCTGATCAACCCAAACGTTTTGCCCAAAATATAGCCAAACATCTCGCAAATATGTACACCATCCCCAAAAATTCTATATGCAAAGATGGGGATGGAAAGTTGTGCGCCGTGCCGGCTGTAAACGCATTTTTTGCGTCGGTTGGGAACGCATTTTTATATGTTTTTCATCCACCGTGGAGAAAAAGAACTCGACTTTTTTTAAAAAAAAAAGTTTACACACCGCTTTTGAATTTCATTTATAAACCTTTTTTCCGAAAATTATAATAATTCTTAAGGAACTCGTCAAAATACAGACACATGAGAGATGCATTTACAACTAATCCACACGGAATAGCAGTTACATGTAAATCGACCAAATACTAATCATATCGTTGATCGTTTAGCCAAAAATAAGCATAATGAGCATAATCATCTCCAGATTAATGGAACTTTCAGATTCAAGAGGCTTCCGTTTCTGGAATTTTTGATTTTTTCTCCAGCTTGAACTCCGCAAGATCGTCTGAGCGCTTCAGATTTGAGAAAACATCGTTTATAATTTTAGTAGCTTCTGGACTAACTTTTCCTTCTCCATCAGTAAACTCGTTTTCAGGTACAGGAACTCCAGCCTCATTGCCAACCGCCAGCTCTAACTTCCTGAACTCCTCTTCAATGCCTTCTTCCTCAAAATCCGTGTATAATGGACTTCGCTCTGAAATTGCCCAAAAGAAATGTAGTCAAAGAACAAAGAATCCCCAATATAGGCAACATATGCAACACTATCCTCAGATGCCATTGAATCAATTCTCACACTCAAATGGAGAGACACCTGAAAACAACATTCCATTATAAAAAAGAAAAGGCACGCCTCAAATGAGCGCCCCCAAGAGATATTAAGACAATATATACCTAGCGCTTTTTCAACTCTCTTTTGTGAATCAATGCTCTCTTGTATATCTCCTAAACAAACATCCACTTCCTCTGCACTGATCTTATTTTCTTTCATTGCTCGGGCTCCTAACTCCATGGCTTCAGAAACCTGCTAACAAAGCCCAACCAATCATCAAATGTAAGACTAAACACAGTTCAGTACAACCTTCACATTCTGAAATTAACCGATCTTATTACTGATTGGTAATTCAAAATACTCAGGGGTTACATCCAAAGCTCTACCTTTTTCGTGGATTCAGCATCGGCAATAACACCAAGTACTTCCTCTACTCTGGGTGGCCAGCTTCAGCTCCCTAGCATACCTGAGAGCCAATTTTCTATTTCCAGAATGTAATGAAGCTAGTGCTGATTTTCTTGACCTGCAAAGAAATATAATAAATCCATGAGCCAACTGAGTTTATCTTGGCAAACATCATTATATTCATAAGGATGAAGCCGCAGCAGCAAGGCTGAAAACAAAGAAGACAATGTACCATATGAATTATAATAATCTACCGTGGCATAAAGATACAGGGCCCAGTGAATGAGGAAGAGAAGTTTCCTTTTTATTTCCCCTTGGAATATTCTCTTCTCAGAGGTCACTCGCACCTATAATAGTAGATATATTCATAAGGACTTACAGTTCATAACGTTGGTCAATCACATCAAGCTGTTGCTGAAGCCTCTCAGTTGTCCAAACCAAGTGCAGAACATCATAATCTAAATTAGATGAACCGGATAAAGCTGACGTTGAAAGAGAAATTTTGACACCCTGTAAACACAAACTTGAAATGAAAATGCTAAGTATTTCAGGTACAAAATTCAAATATTTACCCTCAGTGAATGGAAAGGTCTTGCCCAGCATTAAGAATAGCCATATAAAGGATGAATCCCAAATTTTTTCCCATAAAACTAGTTTGCGGTGTGAATATTATTTTATCCCTGTATATGGATTCAACAATAACATCCACTGCCTTCTCAATTATTTCTTTTTGTAGAAAAGTGGTACTTTTTTTATAAGAAGAAGCCAAGAATTACTTGGGCAGCGTTGTGTTCCACAATGATATACAATACCTCTACAAGTTCGTCCTTATGGACTGAAATATACTGAGCTTTTCCACAACCTGCCAGGTACCTCAAGATTGCAGATTTCTGATCAGGCCCCCACATACTTCTTGAAATTTCTTCATTGTCACGATACATGATGGGTTCCAGTGACTTTCAGATAGAAGTTTGATAACTTCAGCTGCCTTATCCTAAACATTAAGAAAGAGTTCTAACATAAGGAAGATTTATGCTATAAGTACTCAAAAAGATAACATTGATAATATATCAAATAATGACGATTGGCTCAAGCAGAAGAAACTTCATACCCCTTAGACAAGATCTTTGCTTCAAGCCTTGCACATATTTACCAAAAAAAAATGCTAAGAGAACCATCCTCATCTGGGTCCCAACAATATTTGAATCAAAATTAGTCATTGGAACCGACTACTAGATAAATGTCACCCAAAAAAATTGAAGTTCTTAGATGACCATTTTGACATGTTATCATTTCATTGAAAGGATAATATTTTGTTGACATGATATAGCTATCGCTGGAAAATTTTTCTCAATCTTGCAGTGCTAATGGATATTAGATGTTAAACATCAGAATTGGACAGGTTCAAAAAATTAATAAGAATAAAAGAAAAACTCCTGAAATAAAAGAACGGCTAGTTACCTTAAGAAGTGTGGTTAAGATGACAGGTTCTTCAGATATAGTTTCCTGAGTCGTTGTTGACCTCATTATTAGGTTGCTTGCTTTAGTCTCCCACTAGTAGGATCCACAAGATCAGCAGTTCTTGTGATATCACCTTCAATATACATTAGAAACAGAAAAATGAAAATGTAAAAACGAAACCAAACTCAAAAGCAAAGAAATGATTTTAGGTAGCAACTTAAGCTGGGGAGAGAAGAGGGGGACCATCATGCACCAAGTTGAAAGCATAAATCTACAAGGATGAAGTTTTTTCGCAACGACAGACTACGCAAAAGATGTTCCGATATAAGCTGAAAGCTTATCCTAACATCATTAGATGTTTTATTCGAGAGAGTGCTTTGTTGCCCTAAATAGCTACTTTACCAGCCTTAAACCTACCTAATAAAAATCTTGCCCGCCAAGAAGAAATGAGAAGGCCCTTGTGAGAATACATTTATTATAAATTTCATCCAGCCAAGGGGGTTAGAACATTTTCATACGAGAATATCTATGTTATACTATTACCCAAAAGAAATCGTTATTACCTTGGGATTGTTGAACTTATTTGAGAGTTCCTGATGAGCATTTCTAGATACATTAACATTACACTAACACTTGTTACAGATATTTAATTTAAATTTAACGCCAAATTATTGTCAGAAATGCAACAGGCAGGGCTTTGGGCTGGTTCGCTTGTAAGGCAATGTGCTAGGCAACTTAATAGATTTAAGAAACATCCTAGCCAGCAGCATACAAGAAATAGTCTAAAAGTGAAAGATTTGCAACTAACATAACAGATGAATATAGTGCAAGAAGCATGTACTCACCAATACATGGTCGAGACATAATGGGGTCAAGCCTCGTCGATCAAACCAATCATTTTTTACCTGCGATGAAGCGTTGTTCAAATTAGACCAAACAAGAACTGAAATAAAAGCCATAGGGTAAAGGAAAACAAACTTTGCAAAAATTGAGGATAAAACGGAAAAAGGAAACAAAACCTCGGAAGGATGAATTATAAAAAGCCCAAGATGTAGGGAGATTTTGATGATCAGATCCCTCCAGAAGAGGAATTTGGATTGCCAATCAGATCTTTGTCCGCTAAAGGCCTTGAAACGGGCCGAGGAAACCACTTCATCGTCCCAATCAGGCACCTCAGATAAAATAAAATCCTTCACAGTCATGCTGTTGGAATTCATCTTTGCACTTTTTCCCGCATAGCCGCGGTATTAATCGCGCCCTTGCAAAACCCCTCGACTTTCATTCCCACCTCCCTGTGTTAGGGTTTCCAACCCCAGAAATCCAAAGCAATAAGCGGAACGTCAGTGACGCTTAGAGCTAGCACCTCACAGCCGTACAGTGACCCGGTAGGCCTGGTTAAACCCTCACCGACGGGCCAAATCGACTCGGATTGGATCAAACGGGAAGCGGAGCAGACCAGCAGAGTGGGTAGGGTCGGCGGATTGATGTCGGGACGCACTGCGGCGGTAATTTCATAGGCCAAATCGACTCGGATTAGGTTTTGTTGCAAAATTTAAAGTTTACCTTTAAATTTAAATTTTGTTTAAATACTAAAAAACCATTTTAAATACAAAATCTATATGAAATTTACGTTTTGGAATAATTATTTTCTTGTCAAATTACGTCATCTTTCTTAATACATTTTTTTTTATTTTTTCATTATTTCTCTTTCTTCTTTCCTACTTACTTTTTGCCTTGTAAAAGTTAATGGGTCCGTTTAAAAAAGCGGTGGAGAAGTGTTTTTACCATTTACAAGGTAAATGTGTAAAGTAGATTATCTCATTTTACAAAAAAAACACTATTGAACGTGCTTTTGGGGTGTTCAGAAGCTTTGTGAAACACTCCAAATGACTTTCCAAACACAATCACCATTCAAAATCTAAATTTTAACTCAGAATTTGTAAAAACTCTTCTTTCAAAATCTATTTTTTGAAACCTAAATGTTACCTTAAACTCCGTAAAAATTATTATCAAATCCAACTTTTAGATATTTTTATTATTAAAAAGGGGTGATCTTAGACCAACCAGGAATGATACCTCGTTTTTTGGAAGTCCACAGAAGTTGGAGTGAATGTAAGGACAGTTGACCAGATGTGGAGAGGATAAAACTGAGGTTCCGTCACTGTAAAAAAAATCATTTAACCAATTAACGGTAGAAAAATTTATCATTAAATAATTATTTTTTATAAAAAAATTTGTATTTAATGATAGAAGATATTAGCGACTCTCGTTTTGGATTTAATATCAGTGATGTGACGTGAGATTAAAGCCAACTATAATAGCGCACCGTGAAGGAAGGAGTTGAAGAGGATGAAAATTTACTCAGCCAGACCATCACACGAATCATCAATCAGTGTGCCTAATCAATTAAACTTAGCTTGCAGATTATTGTCGATACACAGACAGGCCGTAACAAAGGCAGGACGCTGGTTTTTCTTGGAGACTTGTCTTCCTCGTAATTAAAGTCAAGTTGCAGCGACCATTGTTTGGACGTATTCCGCATCCATGTCACTTTCATCTCTCGCCCTTCGCCTCCAATTTTAATTCCCACCTCTTTTCGTTGCGCCTTCTTTAATTATTCAATAATGCCTCCCATCTTTCTTTTGCCCCAAATCATTCTAATTCATCAATTCAAATATGGTTGGCAACCAAATAAGCCTGGCGTGGGGTTATCTTCCAATTCAGGATTGATGCGATCATGATTCATGAATTTGATGTTGAGTCATACTTTCTCCGCCCCTCTAGCTTATGGGAAACTTATAAAGAAGCCGAGACAGAAAAGGTTAGTTACCAATAAACACACTGAACATTCCATCCATTTCTACTGTCTCTGTCATACAGCTCCCTCTCATGATAAATAAAAAGATCCAAAGCAATATCAATGAAGTGCATGTTTGGAAAACAATTTTCTCTAACTGTGCACAGAAATCATGATAAAAACATATCGAAATCTGTAAAATCATCTCAGAGTCCGTAACTCCTTTGTTCCTACCGGATTGCCAAACACTCACGAAATTCACAACAATATCTTCCCAGGTAATAAGACGTTAGTTATTGACAGATGTTGTGCATGGGAGGGGTGATTAATGAAGTGGGGGCTTATATTAGATGCACATAAAGAGAGGGATTTAGTTGATGGTTAATTAAGAGTGAAGCGATAGTGACAATGCAATATATGACAGTAGGGTTTAGGGTAGGGGATGGAAGATTTGAGTGGGATGAAGGTGGATTGCTTAAATTCCCAGAATGAAATGTATGACTCCATCTCTCGTGATGTCGATACATCTCTATGGACTTTAACGCCCACCACCCACACACAGCTGCCTAAGCTAGCTGGAGTGATGTAAGATGTCCAGTAAAGCAACAGCATCTACTAAGAAAATTAAGCCCACACGTAGGGTTAATGACTATTACAGTTCATCATACGCTCTTCTTAATCATTACATCCCTAATTTCTCTCTCTCTCTCAACTCTCCTTTTCCTCTCGATCCCCCCCCCTCAAAAATCAAGATCCACATAACGAAAAATGAAACCTCATCATCCCGATGGATCCATGGCCGTCAAGCATGTATAATGAGTTAGCGAGAGATTAGAGATAAAGAGAAGAGGCCGTTTTGTCTGGTTCCAAATCCATCTACTTCGTTTTTGTGGCATCGGAGTCAGCCACTAATTATTTCTCCTGTCATGTAGCTGCCATCCTCTCCCGGAAAAGGGATATCGGATTAAAGACAAAGAGGCAATCATATTCACGTACTAGGTGCGCAATGTCTCTCCATTCATCCAGCGCCCGCGCACATATTATATATATATATATATATATTTGCGTCACAGGCCAAGGCATGCTTATGATTAGCGGTATTGCATTATTGGCTTAAATTTAAACAAACCCACCACGTAAAATGAGTTATCTTTTACAATATGCGCCCGCCAGTGAGTGTGCATGTGTCTTGAGGTTATGATGAAATCGTTTGCAGAGACATGCAGAGGCAGAAGGCTGGCTGGGCACTGCATATGTATACAAATGACGAGGGCTGATACATATCAGTGAATATAATGAGAATGTTGCTGCATATATATAGCAGTGGTATTTACCTGTCCGGTTTCATCAATGTGCTTAACCTTAATGAATCATTGATGGGGGGTCCCATTTCTCTGTGGACGAGCTTCGATGGCACTGGGTGCTTCAAATATGGTTAATTTAGCCACACCTTCATGATCCTCCTCTACAGCTCCGAAACGTGTAACAATCTCAATCTGACATGCAGCTAGCTAGGACCCCATCTCATATGTGTTTACATAAAATCTAGAGCGAGTGGACGCTCGTGTGATGCAATTTTTAATTATTCAAGGCAATAGACATTGGCATTATTGAACCCATTTAGAAACGCGGTAGAGAAATGTTTTTATGTAAGTCAAAGTAAATACTTGAAGGTATTTTACAGAAAAATATTATTGAGTGGGCTTTTAACTTTTCTAAACAGAACGTGAAACAAGCCCATTATTGTAATGTTGCGATGCCCATCCCTGATACGTCCCATCTCTACGCCTCATGCATGTCAGGGCCTGTCCTTATCCATCTTCGTGCTTGTGGAGACGGAAACGGTTTCAGTGCATGGCGGGAGCCATGCGTCCCGTCCCCATCCTTTTTTTTATTAATATTATATATTTTAATATATTATTAATAATTAATATAATTATAATAATTAATATATTTAAAATATATTTATATAATATATTTAATATTTTAAATTTATTCTATTTTATTTATTTTTTATGGATATGGAGATCAGAATTTGATGCTGGGTTTAGATCTTTTGGATTAGTAACACAAGCAGAATCATCTTTTATCTTCTGCTTCTAGACAGAAAAATAACATTCCATAAAAAATATGTTTGTTGATGTGCCTGCCCA
>JANTPZ010093595.1:0-14248 GCA_025593235.1 Vachellia pachyceras | reverse complement strand
TGTGATTTACACGGTTAGCCTACATTAGGCGGTAAAAAGTATTTTGTAACCTTTATTGATGATTGCACTAGATATTGTTATATCTATTTAATGAGTTCAAAGGAGAAGTTCTAGAAAAATTTAAAATCTTTAAATCTGAAGTAGAAATTCAATGTGAAACATTTATTAAATCTTTAAGGACAGATAGAGGGGGGAATATTATGATCCAAAATATTTTGAATCCGTTGGTATAATACATCAAGTAACTGCCCCTTATTCCCCATAACAAAATGGTATAGCTGAAAGGAAAAATAGGATTCTTGTAGAAATGGTAAATGCCATGTTATCTTACTCTGGATTATCTAGTGGATATTGGGGTGAAGCATTGCTAACAGCATGTCATATATTAAATAGAGTTCCTACTAAAAGAAACAGGATAACCCCATATGAATTGTAGAAGAAAAGAAAACCCAATCTCAGTTATTTGAGAATTTGGGGATGTAGAGCAATAGTTAAAATTCCATGACCCAAAAGGAAGAAATTGGGTGAAAAAGGAATTGAGTGTATCTTCTTGGGATATGCTAAAAATAGTAAAGCATATCGATTTTTGGTAATTGAACCAAATGATTCATATCCTGTTAATAAAGTAATTGAGTCAAGGGATGCAATTTTTCAAGAAGAGAGGGTTAATACAATTTTGAAACCCAATGATACTTCTCATTCAAGTGGGAAAGAAAATCAAGAGGAAAATGTTTCTAGTGAAAATACATTAGAAGAAATAGAACCTAGAAGAAGTAAAAGAGCTAGAAAAGCAAAAACTTATGGTTCAGATTTCTTTATGTTTCTTATTGAAGGAACTAGAAAAGAAGTAGAAAATTATCTACCTGTTTGTTTTAATTTGGAAAATGATCCTAAAACATTTGAAGAGGCTATGAAGTCTCGAGATGCAACCTTTTGGAAAGAGGCTATACAAGATGAAATGGATTCAATAATGGGAAATAAAACTTGGAAACTAATAGATCTTCCTCTTGGTTCTAAACCTATTGGTTGTAAATGGATTTTCAAAAAGAAATTAAAAGTAGATGGATCTATAGATAAATTTAAGGCTAGACTGGTTGCTAAGGGATTTACACAAAAAAAAAGGAATATATTATTTTGATACATATGCACCAGTTGCAAGAATATCAACCATTAGAGTGCTCATGGCACTTGCTTCAATTTATAATCTTGTGATCCATCAAATGGATGTTAAAACAACTTTTCTTAACGGAGAGCTGGAAGAAGAAGTGTATATGGCACAACCAACATAAAGTGTGTAGATTAATTAAGTCTCTTTATGGACTTAAGCAAGCCCCTAAGCAATGGCATAAGAAGTTTGATGAAGTAGTTCTAGCAAATGGATATAAAATCAATGAATCAGACAAATGCGTATATAGTAAATTTCATAATGGAAAAGGTGTTATGATTTGTTTGTACGTAGATGACATGCTAATTTTTGGTACTGATGTGGATGAAGTAAATAAAACAAAAACATTGTTGTCCAAAAACTTTGACATGAAAGATATGGGAGAAGCAGATGTCATACTAGGTACCAAAATTATGATGGATAATAATTATCTTAGTCTTTCTCAATCTCATTACATTGAAAAGATATTAAAGAAATTTAATTATTTTAATTGTTGCCCTTTTTCTACACCTTTTGATTCTAGTATGATGTTAATACCAAATAAAGGTTGTCTAATGAGACAACATGAATATTCAAAGGTAATTGGCTGCTTGATGTATGCTATGATATGTACAAGACCAAACATAGCATATGCTGTGGGAAGATTAAGCAGATACACAAGCAATCCAAGTGAGATCCATTGACAAGCTGTGGAAAGAGTATTGAAGTACTTAAAAGGAACAATTAATTATAGTTTGACCTATAATGGTAATCCTTCGATCTTGCAAGGATATACAGATGCCAGTTGGATAACTTACTCAGAGGATCATGCTTCCACAAGTGGATGGATCTACACACTTGGTGGGGGTGTTGTTTCTTGCGGATCAAAGAAACTGACCTGTATTGCGGACTCTACCACGGACTCTGAATTTATAGCATTGGCTGCAAGTAGTAAAGAAGCAGAATGACTGAGAAATTTGTTACTTGAAATTCCTATATGGTCTAGGCCGATGGCACCAATTTCTATCCATTGTGACAGTCAATCTACTATTGCAAGAGCTTATAGCCAAGTTTATAATGGAAAGTCGCGGCATATTGGCCTTAGACATAGTTATGTAAAGGATTTGATTTTAAATGGAGTAATCTCCATCATCTATATTAAATTTGAATTAAATCTTGCAGACCCTTTGACAAAAGGTCTGACAAGGTATATGGTGTTAAAACATCAAAGGGGATGGGTCTAAAGCCCTATAAACCTTGATCATCAATAGTGAAAACCCAACTCACAGTTGACCATCATATCAAGTATTGAGTTCAATGGTGAAAGTACGCTATCAGAATGATTGCAAGTACTTGACATTTTCGATACATCATAAGGATGAAAAGTACTTGGTAACCATGAGATTAAAAGGGGAAAGGTTGAGCATTAATTTCGCTCTTAATAGACCTGTAAGCATATATTTGCTGGAGCATTTATCATGGCGGTGCTCTTGACGGAGTCTACCTATAAGAGAGTGAAGTGAGGCCGCTTCTAAGAGTCTAAGGGCTTGACTCTGAAAGCTCTTATGAAAAGGATATGGACACAAGGCCATGAACGTGTCGTTTAAAGTGGCATACAATGACCCGAGATCTTATGCGTGATTCACACACACCTATTCACATGAGATAATTGGTTCAAAGCTTAGTCTACCACATTATTTCGGATGGGTGAAACCGTGTCTTACTTAGGTAAAGGTTCAAATCCTCGAGATACCTTTATTGACAACATGAGATTTCCGAAGTTATAAGAGTTTTGATCATTTTTAAAAAAATGGTGGGGGATTGTTGGAGTATTTTATAAAAATGAAAATATATGACTTTTAAATAAAAAGATGTGATTTTTTTTAAGGAAGAGATGTGATTTTTTAGAAAGTTGTGTCCTTATAAATTAATTAGTTTATTTGAAGAGGTGTGTAGGGGGTTGTAATTCTAAAGTCATGTATCCCTACATATCATAAAGGTGCAACTTTTCATTGAAAAGTCATTATGGTTGTGACTTTTTGAAGTGGTATGGTTGTGACTTTTAATTTGAAAGACATTGTTTCCAAAAGGCACCACATCAAGACATCTCTCCATCCTCTATAAATACCCTCCCCATCCCCCATTTGGACACACAATTTTCCTCAAACAATATCAAACTCATTGCCTTTCTCTTTGAGTGCACAATTAGAAAAAGATAAATTATTACTTTGTAAAAGCCTTTGTTGTCTTGGCTTGAGTGTAGGGAATGCAATCCATACTCAAGGGTCTCTATTGTATCCTGCAGGAAATTCACCGGTTAACCCAACTTGCACCCTATAATATAGGAATAGGTGGGGGTGAATTTAGCCTAAAGGAAAGTGTTGCTCACGCCTTGAAGACATTGTGCACAACTTTCCTTTTCATCTTCTTCATCTCTTCTTGTATTCTTCAAAGAATTATTCCCACCAATATCGACAACATGTATTGCCCAACACACTTGTTCTTCCCCCATATATCAGCATATCTATGATTCCTGGATCAAAATAAAAAATGTATGCAATATCTTGTATCGAATTAGCTTAAGAGTGTTTAGTTCTTTTATTAATATTCACTCTTAATAAAAAGGGAATGATGCCTCATCTATGTTTTAACTCAATTATTTGAAATATAATTTTGTAGGAAAAAAATTGACAACCACTGATATTCGTAAACATTCAAAATTTAAACAAGAGTTAGGTCTAACTGAATAGATTAATCTCTCACAATATGACGAATCAGGATTTGAATCATCTCTAGGAGAGTTGTCAATGTCTGGTATCCGTCAATGTCTCGAACATGATTGCCTTCAATAGGAAGATTATTGTACTTAGCAAAAAGAAATTCAAAATTCACCAACAGAATTGGGTGTAGCAGAAGAGTTTAGTCCCTCACAATAAGATGAATTAAGGTTTGAATTCCACGTTCAGTTTTTAATAAGGCCTTAAACAATGTTATCTCCAACAAAAGGATACACTTGTTTTAGCAAAAAAAATCCAAAATTCAAAGGGTGTCTACGTGTAGTGAAATGAACATTTTCTTTTCCATTCTAATCTTCTTCTCTCATATTCCCTATTTATAACTATTAAAATCTACTGTGGATGGCTCAAGTTTATATATAATTATTATCAAAGTGTTAGATCATCATAAGAAAAATAATTAATTAAATTTAAACCATCAAGTTTTGATATGAATAATTTAATATTACAACAAATAAAGTTAAATATATTTTTTGTGTAAAATCAAATATGAATCATTCAATGTTGATCTAACGATCATAAATAGAATGATTATAAATGGAAAAGATGATGAGGAGAGAAAAAAACAAAAAAGTTCCTCTCCCATTGGGGAAGGTTCATCTTCAATATTTTCATATTTTGTGTACTAATTAAGAGATATACAAGGCAAACTTTCCTTGAATACATCATATTCCGTAAGTTTTAAGATGATTATCAATTTATTTTTTTAAAATTTTTTTAGATAATTTGGTCAAGTTTTAAAAAAAACTAAAAATGATCTGTTTTTGAAATATACTTTTATTTTTGGCAAAAGAAAGAAAGAAATATACTTTTATGTCAATTTAATTTAATAATAAATAAAGAAGGGGGGAATTAGACATAAAAACTATAGTTATTTACAAGGATCATACACGAAAATATAAATATAAAAAATACTAAATTGTCCTCAATTAAGTTTCCAATTCTTTCCATGACTTTCTTTTAAAAAAAAACTAAAAATTATCTGTTTTCTTTCTTTGTTCAATCATCTTTCAATATTATTCTTATTTAGTATTTTAGACTTTATACTTTAATATTTGACCGTTCTAAATAATTACAGTTTTTATGGTTTTTCTAAGTAAACATTATGTTTAGGTCATTTATTATGATTTTCCCAAAAATAAAAAGATGGGGTTGTTATTATTTGAATTGACTGTAATTGGATCATCCGTATTTAAAAATTCATCGTGAGAACGACTTTACAAATTTTAAAATAAATATGTGAAAAAAATTTTATCCAAATTTAGACGTAACATGATTATGAATCACTCCTTAAACCCATGATGACTCAGTTTCGTGTTTTCTGAATATTTTTGATTTGATGATAAGACATTTTAAGATAAGACCCGACGAAACGAAATTTTATTCCCCATTTAAAAAATTTTAAAAATGGAAAAGAAAATAAAAACTTATTTTACTTCACGGCTCATACCATCGGTTTGACCACATGCCTCGCTCTATTTTGGAACATCAATTTTTTGTTGGTTGAAAAATTTTGGAAAATCAATTTTATTTTAGGGCCCAATAATTTTTTTATCATATTAAATTTTGTCCAATTTTATGGTAAGTTTTGAGTTTTAATGTTGAAAACCATTGTCATGAAAATAATTCTGTATTATCATGTACCAATTTAATCCATTATACATATGCATGTTTATCATAATTTGATTCGTTTTTTTGGCCCACATCAATGATTCAATTAAACATTTCTAAATTTAATTATAATATTATTCAATCAAGTAATCATAAATAGCAAAAGTTTTGATCTTACATGCCTGTAATAAGATACAAAATGTTCCCTGTGCGTGGAGTATTTTTCTATATTTTTTAAAAATGTAACAATTAACAAAGATTCCAAGTCCCCTTGTGTCCTTATCTCAATGGCACGAGGTCAAAATCCGACGTGTCATATTTGATAATAAAAATATGATTAATGTGTAAATTTATACTAAAAGTTTTTTAAAAAATAGTATTACTCAGAGTTCTTAAAGGAAAAATATTATTCTAAACATTTTAAAATGGAGTAATGTTATCCTGAACAATCAATACAAAATATGATGTGGGCTCTTGTATACATGATGGAGCTATATACTCATTCTTTAAAGAATTGGATAAAATTGGACCATTTTAATGTATGAAATCCATCATGTATTTGTTGGATGCAGTACTTAAATATTCTGATATAACTCAGTATATCTTTCAACTCCTCTACAATGTTGTGCTCATCTTGTTGCCAGCAACATCTACAAGCAAATAGAGTTGCAGCATAACTATTATATCATAGGAAAATATAACAATATTTAGAAAAAGACTAATCCAAGTCATGCCCGAAGACACTGTTCTAAAGAGTTATTCCCCCATAAGTCGGCAACTCCCCATATTTAAACGGACTCTTCTTACCGGAGTAAGGCAGCAAAACTGTTAGATATGATTAGTTTTGATGATGTCAAATATAAAGTAGCAAAAAGTTTGTATAATACATATTGGCTTACTCTATATTTGTATACCTTATTTTTATGTTATCAAAACCCCAAAATATTGCATGATTTGAAATCTGGGTCAAAAATCTGAAATGTGTTGAAAGTGTCTCAAGTCTTTGATTTTAAGAACCCAAGTTCTATAATTTGATTTCAAAACTGGATATTACAACTGGAAGTTTGTAAAAGAAGTTTTGTTTTTCAGTTCAACAACTTTCAGTCAAAACTTGAAGTTCTAGTAAGAAGTTATGAAAAACTCGAGTCCTATTTTCTTAGAACTCAAGTTCCACAACATGTAGGCATAGAACTTGCACTGGAAACTCAAGTTTGGGCTTCAGGTTTTACAAAACTCGAGTTCTGGATGATCAAAACTCGAGTTTCAGCTCCTCTGTTATCTGTCAGCTCGACATATGTTTGGTATTTTGCTTATATCTCTCAAACCACAACTTCGATTGACGTGAAACCAATTTTGTATGAAATTAGACTCACAATGCGGTTCATATACACCTAAAACAGCATCAAAGCATTTCATATGAAGGAGATATATTTTTCGAAAGTTGGTAGTCAAATTTAACACTTTATCACTGACCTTTACTTATAATATCTGTCATAACTTTATTTATATAACCTCTTTGGGACTTATTCTTGTTTCATGTGAAAGTAGACATACAGGGATTTCCATTGATATATTATTTGTAAGGTTTAGAGTTGAATTGAAAGAGTTATGGGCATTGCAAGTTGAGACATGTGCTGAAAGCTGATTGTGACCTGTACAAGATCAACTCATGAAGTAAAACCCTCTGTCATGATCTATATGGCATTTTTTCACAATAGAAATCAGTAAAACTCGAGTCATAGCTTGAGGAAACTCGAGTTGTATCTCATGGCTCATAAAACTCGAGTTCCATATTTCTAAAACTCGAGTCTCGGGCTTATGAACTTCATATCTGAAATTGCTTTTATAAAACTCGAGTTCCAAAATTCTAAAACTCAAGTTTCACAACTATTTCACAAAACTTGAATTGAAAATTGGAAGTTTTGACTCAGAGTTTTATAGAACTCAAGTTCTGAGATTTTTTAAACTCGAGTTTCATGCTTTTCAAATTATCTTCAGTTTAAAGACTTGATGTTCAAACTCGAGTTCTCACTGAAAGTTTTCAAAACTCGAATTTCTGAGATTCTTAACTCGAGTGTCGAGGACCTTTTCAACTGAATAGCTTTTCACACATTTTAGAACTCAAGTCCTTCTTTCTTCAAACTTGAAGTTTCACAACTACAACTCAAAACTTGATTTCAAAACTTCAAGTTTCAAATAAAATTTGTCAAACTGTCATTCAAAATTTTCATTACAAACTCGAGTTATGTTTATAAAAACTGAAAGTTTCACTACTAAGCTATTAAATTCAATGTTACAGATCTCGGGTTATGAGATAGTGAAAACTCGAGTTCCTTATTTTCTGACAGAGCTTCTGTCATAGCCAGCCTATCATCTACTGAAGCTTTCCATTTTCATGCTTAGCACATTTTGAATTTCACCTGCTCTCATAAATGCAATTTAGCTCTTTCATTAAACATCTAAGATCGTATGGGGAATGAATCCAAGCTTACACCGTCAACAGCTAAACATCAAGCTTTAATGACATACCAACAAATACAGCGGCTGAGTAACGGTTACACGCTTCTCTCTAACGGCAATTCAAAATCAGAGTAACGACTATTGAATATAGTCTCGATTATAAAAGATGAAGCTTTGAAGCACATCTTTAGGACTCTGATATTTTCTTCTCCGAGAGCTTCAATGTTTATTTATCAACTCTTTGAAAGAGTAGTTTATTCATTCATCCAAACTCAATGTATTTCCGTGAGAAAATCAAGATTGGGATCTTGAGATTGTTGAGTTGAGTTTGAGTTGAGAAAACAGAGCATGTCGGTCTCTGTGCAATTTGTAAGGCGGAATGATTGTAAAGGTTTCTCAAGTACCTACGGTGCAAACTTGAGTGGGTTCATAAATGCCTGGAAATATTTATGGGGTTTTTCAAGTACCCACCATGACAAACTTGAAATAGGATTCACAAGTGTCTGTGTTGACATTGTGATTGTAATGGTTTTCCAAGTACCTGGTTAAACTTGGATAGTATAGTGGATTGAAAATCTCAGAGGTGCTCTGGGGATTAGATGTAGGTCAGAGAGGGCCGAACCAAGATAAATCGTTGTGTGCTTTCTGTTCTTTCATCTTCATTAACTTGCATTATGTTTTCTTCGTGCACCATTCAATTTCATATTTTGTTTCAGTTAATGATTTGGTTTTTTTATCAACCAAAGTCTTGGAAAAGAAAATTTTTTAAAAACACCCAATTCACCCCCTTGGGTGACAGCCATTCTAACAAGAACAATAGAAATTAAAGAGCAAGAAGCAAAGAGGAAGGGAAGAGAGAGCTCTGAAAACCCGGTTAAGAGTTTAGTGCATCGTCCTCAATTGTGGAGCATGGTATTTATAGGTTCCACATGACAAGGCCTTCATTGTTTCAATCAATGTGAGGCTTCTTTGCCTTCATTATTTTAAGCAATATGGGACTTCCTTTTCCTTTTAACACACATACCCATATATAATTCCAACAATCCCCCACATGTGCGTTAAAAGACAACTATCATATGCTCATTTGGTTTACAAGATGAGTATAAGTATTTCGAATCTGGTGTCTTTTGGATTATGAACTAGACCAAGACTAATAATACTTAGTATACAGAATTGTTAGTGAAGCTTCTTTCTATGAACCAACAACTCTTGAGTGCACACTAGAGGTATTATTAGCTAGATTATACCCTCACAGTGCTAACGATGGTTTTGCGCATTAGACAATCGTGCACACACCTAGTTTTAACTTTTAACGAATGCTCTAGAGATTTCACCACGATCTCATAGGAGTGGCCCCACTCCACATTCATATAGGTGATTTCATCAAGTGGATCTGCAATGAATACACTATCCACAAGGAATATGAAATCATTAAGAGCTTTGCCTAGCCTCTCCAACAATGAATTCTAGCACTTTCTCAAACCATAAGAATGGACTAGAAAAGTTTAGTACTAGCAGAATTAACAAGTGACTTGTTTTTACCCATATGAACCTTCTTTAGATCATCTCCAATCATAAAGGTTTGATTACCATCACTATCAATTGTCAAATTGGTTCAAGTCTCATTCCTCTCGATGTTTCAATAATTTATTTCTTCCCCAGAGGTTTTGTCAATGGATCCATTAGGTCAACTTTTGACCTCACAATATTGATTGAGGTAACTCCATAATTCTTGAGCATGCTAGATCACACTGTATCTCAAACAATATTCACGAGTACGTTGTTTTATCTACAATGGCTATTGCCATTTGGCAATAACAACTCATTAACATAAAATGTCGCTTCACACCAAAATTTTGCCAGTAAGTTTTCAACAACTTAGGCATCTAATATCTCTCAATTCTAGAGTAATAAACTCATAGTATTTATTTCAACCATCATTAAAGGTGAATAATCATAGTGGATTTTCTCATTAAAACTGGAGTTCAATTAGCATCCGTGTATCTCAATATAATGGGAATCCAAGGTTCATGAAACCAATATTTATAATTTATAGTATCCCTCAAATATTTATATCTTTTGTAGGATGCATATTTATATATGCTCAATATCTATATAGCATAAGCTATATCACATGGATTAATATTTACTAATACAACAGATTTTTCAAATTTGTGGATACATAAATTGAGTTGTGAAAATCACTTCAAAGAATATGTTAGTATCATAAGGAATATTTACACGGTGATTTAAAACCAAATTTCGGCAACATTTCTTAATATCATATACTATCTACGTTCTTATTCCTTTATGATTTCAACATCCAAAATTACATTTGATTTATCTATCCTTCCAAATCCAATTTGAAACAATAAGGTATTATAACCAAAATGCCTTTCACATTAAAATTCAATATCACGATAAAATGCATACTCATGCATATTTTTACCATGATAAATATACATTCATAAATCATGAAAATTAAAACACAATTATCTCCATACTTAATAAATGATTAAACTTTCATACACACATAATGTTTGTTTCAAGCAACACAAAAATTTAATAATTTATAAAACTTGTTCTCAGTAGCCTTCACTGAATGCATAACGCGCCTTAATTTTTATACAAGGAGGCAAGAGATTTAATATAACTTTGCAACCATCAGTACATTTTTATTTTGCCAAAATTAAGGTACCCCTCATGTTAGGCTGGTAGGCATCCCCACACTTTCAAATATTTCAGTTATGTATAAAAATATTGTTCACACATTTCCAATAATAGTTCTAATAAAATTGGAATCTCTTACACCATAATATGCTTCCATTCTAATTAAATTAGAATTTCTCAAATATTATCAGGTTTCATTCATTCATCCAAGCAAACCCAACAAACTTCTTTCTCTCCAGTCTCTATATCCTCTTGTTCAGAATTTTTTTGTCCCTTTAATACTTAAAATATAGTATATGTTTCTTGATTTTCTAAAACAAAAACTAATTGTTGGCTTGGCCATCTGATTCCCTTTCATTCAGCCCAAAACATTCTAACAGAGTTTGAGAAGGAGCAGTAGATGATAGGGGAAAATATCACCCATAACTTTCTTGAAAGACATTGATGAAATGGCTTAGAATCGAGAAAATATTCCTAGATGATATGATTTACGGAATCCATAGAATTTCAATATTACCATCATCAAAGAACACAAAATAATATCTTCCCATGTTAAATCCGAAAAATCATATATCATCTCAAAGATCATATATACACATGTATAAAACATATTCATGTCGAACAACTCTAATAATTTCAACGAGTAATAATAAAGTGAAAGGAGGTTGAGATTGGAATTAAAACTCATCTCATTTCCTTTGTAATGAAATGGAGAGCACCCATCATAACATTTTATGTATTTTAATTAATTGA
Source organism: Vachellia pachyceras (assembly GCA_025593235.1). Taxonomy (NCBI): domain Eukaryota; kingdom Viridiplantae; phylum Streptophyta; class Magnoliopsida; order Fabales; family Fabaceae; genus Vachellia; species Vachellia pachyceras. The sequence goes on along the minus strand of JANTPZ010093595.1, from coordinate 2,815 downwards.
ATAAAAGGATAAAACAATAATTAATGACCATATTGTAACATTTGATATATCTACATTTTAACATATTTATGTTGGTCAATCCTATTTACATGGGCATATGAGTAACAAAAACATAAATAATTAATGCGCATATTTTACTAAGGTTCAATTTTGTTACAAGGAGCCGCAAACTTTAAATGCACAACAAATTGGAGAAAATCTTTTGTATATTGGGTGTACCATGTCATTTGTTTATTCCTCAATTAAAATGCTTTAATAATTGCTTTTTTGTGGACCCATTTTGCCTTGGTATTAAAGTGACCCCGTTTGGCTGAGTTTATTTGTAGCCAATACACATGTTTAACTGTGTGTTTTCTATAAAACAAGATAACCTCCTTTATATATTTGCATTGGCTTACGTTAAAGTACTTCGATACTACGTTCTCAAACGGGCCAAGTTTAAAACAGAAAGGGATGGATCAGGAAGGGGATAGGAAAGGGAGGAGAGAGAACTTTTAGAAGATATGTGGGACCATAGAATATAGTTGGAGCATTTTGACTGTGGAGTGTACAAAATGGTATGATGCGCTCAATGCATACGAGAATTTCGTCAGATTGATCAATGGGTCAAACTAGCCTTGAACACTTTGAGTACGCACAAGTTTTTTCCCTTTATTAACCAGCGAATTTATGGAATTTGAATATGTTAGATGGGATTTATATATTGATATTAATTGGATAAAATTTAAAAAATAATCCCACTATAAAGCTTGTAGAAATTGTATATATTTAGTATATTAATCAAGCCCATCCCCCAAAAAAAAAATAAAAAAAAACTGAAGTCAGGTTCGCACGCTCTCTCTCTCTATCTGTCATGTTGGGGTCCGTTTGGGAAAGCGGTAGAGAAGTACTTTTACGCAAGCTGAAGTAAATATATGGAGGAGATTGTCTCGTTTTACAGAAAAACACTATTGAAGGTACTTTTGGGTGAGAGTTAAGTGTTTCCAAACAAGCATTGTGCGTATAAAACCGCTGGACAACCACATCCATACCCTTCACCTGGAGCTCCCTGTCTCGTTACCGTTTAGCTTCTTCATTTCATCTCTTTCTGATTTCTTTTCTTGTTGATTAGTCCTTCTTCATCCTTTCTGCATTTTCCAGCCAGAAAGTTCGAAGCTATTGATCCTTTGTCCTTCAATCTCTGAGAATGTCTGCAAAACCAATCTTGAATGCTCTTGAGGATACTCATCGTAATTTCCAGCGAGCCGCTCTCTTGCTCGGATTGGATTCCAAGCTGCAGAGGAGCCTCTTGATCCCTTTTAGGGAGGTCAAGGTCTTGGAATGATTCTTACATTTCTTCCCCTTAGCGTTTAATTTTTTTCTTCTTTTTTTCTGAATTCTGTATCCTCTCTAGAAATTTAACTTTTTTTTAATGAAAGGAAGATATTATTAATGAACAGGTAAATTACAGCGGGAGAACAATAAACAAAATATAGGGAAACTAAAAGATGACCAGCCTAATCAGAAGGAAAGAGGTTACAAAATCCGAGGGCCTGGCACGAATAGTCCACAAGGGCAAGAGCCTTGTTTACCATACGCTGGGCTGAGATTTCCTCATTACTAAAAATATGAAGGTTTCTAGCAGTCCACAGTTTCCAGCATAAGGTGCCAAAGGTGGTACTCCATCTGGGGTTGCACCTGTTGGTCCTGAGGTGCTTATGCAACCAGCCCGTGAAGTCTGCAGTAAGAAACTCATATGCTGGGCTGGAACAACTAGGGACCAACAAGCTTTGGCCAACAAACATCTCCTGAGGACGTGGTCAATATCCAATGGCGGATTCAGGACCCTGACTCAGGGGGTGCAAACTATTTTTTTAATTGTGGGTTCAAGATAAGTGGGATTTATTCTTAATATGTTTTGAAAATAATTTGAGTAAAAATTGAGTGGGTTCAAAATTAGCGAATGAGTGGGTGCAAAATAAATCATATAGTACTAATATATACCTAATTTTTTGGAAATCAGGGGTGCGGCTGCACCCACTCGGACCAATGTAGGTCCGCCCTGTCAATATCCTCTACCCCATTACCACAAACTTCACAAGTGGCAACATCGGCAAAATGTCTCCGTACTCTCTCCTTGTTAGTGAGGAGTCTATCATTTAGCACAAGCCGTATGAAAATTTGAATTCTTTGTGGTCCTTGCCAATTCCAAGCGAGGCTCCAAGTCTTACACTCGTCATCCCATTGCTCCTACGCAAGAAGTTCATATGCATGTTTAACGATGAACTACTTGCTACAACACCAAATGGTGTGGTCAAGGCCTTCGTGACTATGAGGGGGTTTGGTGTCCACGAAGTGCCTAAGGATGTCCCGAGGGAGCTTCCCCTGGAATTCACCCCATTTCCATTAACCCTCAGGAGTGACAAAATCACTAACAGGCTTCTGCATTTCATCATCAAGAATAGGGCAAAAGGACAGCAGTGCGAGAGGCCCCAAGTCTCATATCCAGTGATCAACCCAAAACCTCACTGTGTTTCCATTACCGATACACCATACAGAGCCTAAATTAAGATCTTCCGATACTACCAGGAGTCTCTTCCAAAGATGAGAGGCATTGGGGTAATGGAGAAGATGGGAACTCTTGTCTTGCCAATTGTATTTGGACCTAAGGACTTGCACCCAAAGAGCATCAGGTTGCGTACGAACAGCATGCGCAAGCTTCATCAAGAAGGCCGAATTTTGAGTGACAAGGTCCTTCAGTCCACAACCCCCACACTGCTTAGGTTGACACATGATCGACCATTTCACAAGGGGAATACCCTTACGTTGCTCAGTG
>JANTPZ010093594.1:0-21472 GCA_025593235.1 Vachellia pachyceras | reverse complement strand
CTTTCTTGTTATTTTGATGCTTTACTCTTTAATTAAGGTTATATAAGAAAGCTGAAATTTATTGTAGTTTCCATAATCCTCCTATATATTTGCATTTATCAAAGTCAAAACTATACATCTGTGTGTAACTTATCAACAATTACAATTTTAGTTCTTACACTTCATATTGTGTGTAAATTGGTGATTGAGGTTATTCACACAAATTTAAAGGTTTATGGTGATTTATTATTGAATTTTAAATGTTAAGTCAGTTATATATATATTATAGTCTAGGGAAGTTTTGTGTAATTTAATCAAAATTCTAATTATAGGATTTTGAATTAAAAATTTTAAATTAAAATAAATAGATTTGAGATTTAAAAAGCATGCAATTTTCTACTTAGCGCTTGAAGCTATTAGCGTTAAATCCTTCTAATTTAACGAATGGTGGTCACACTTTGTAGTATTGAATATTTTGTAGCCATGATAATTAATCGGAAGTAGTGAGATTCCCCCATTGTTGATTTACATCCCTGCGAATTAGACTAATCAAATCACGGGTAGCATTTATGCTCATGGAAAAATCCAAAAATACACATTTTCCTAAAAAAAATAAGCTATGAAATTAAAAATAAAAATTTTAGAATCCTAGTACTTGACTAATTAATTATTAATTAATGTGATTAAAATTAAATTTACAAAGAGTTGGTCTTGTTTTAAATATTATTTTCACCATTTTTTTTTGCAACGGCTAGTAGAAGAATCTAGACCCTCTGAGTAGGGTTGGGAATGCGGGCCAACCCGCGGGTTGCGGGTTGGGCGGGCCAGCCCGCCAACAACCCTCCCAGGTGGCGGGCTGGGGACCCGCCAGATTTTTTATTTTAATTTTTTTTATAAAAAAATAATTTTTTTACTATTTTTCACTCAATTTTTTTCTATAAGATTGCATATTTTCATGATTTTCTTTTTAATCTCATCAATAAATGTTCAATAATTTCCTAAAAATGGAGTTTAATATTACTTTTTCCTTTGTAAAAAAATATTGGGATGAAAAAAGGTAAGAAAATATATATAATATGTATTTTTTTAAAAAAAAAAATTAAACTGACAGGTTGGCGGGCTGGCCCGTCTAACCCGCGGGTTGAGCGGGGCGGGCTGGCTTTCGCCAGCTGGCGGGTTGGATCCGCGGGTCCAACCCGTTTTCTCAACCCTTCCTCTGAGGGACGACGTGGTCCCGGTAGTGTCACGCGGTTGTTCGGTATCGTTTCGCCGTGGAAGCCTTCAAAAATTATCAACTTTACTTATTTCTTCTTTTCTTCCTTTGCCTCCTTTTCATAAAATAAAAACGTCAAAATCCGACCGTTGCGACTTTTCACACCCACTCCCCTCATCCAACGGCTACGATCATCCCACCTTCTCCTCCTTCAAACCACGTGTACGCTCATGATTCATTTACAACTGTAGTAAAAGCCAAAGCACTCCTACCGAGTACCAGCTTGGACGCGGCTGATTCACCACTGTCACTCTCCGCGTTTCCCTCTCTACACACTTTGAACAGTCAATGTAGACCGTTAGATCAACCTCGAGATGATTTCGATTCTATTTTTCTTTCATCAACGGCTGAAATTGCATCTTCTCGCGTTTCTCCTCCAATAAATACCCCTCACCTGCAACTCTACTCATATTACATAGCCTAGCAACAGCAGTAAAGCTTGAACGTTTAGAACTTTCAGGCATATTTACTCCTCTCTATCTATCTACATACATAGAATCTCTGTTCTTATAATTTCTCTTATATTTCTCTATATCGACAATGGCGAGCTCCAGAATTGTGTTGATGCTAGTTGCTGCTTTGTTGGTGAGCTCGACGATGGCTCAACAATCTCCGGCTTCTTCTCCGGCGAAGTCGCCGACATCTGCCCCACGGAAGGCAATGGCTCCTTCTCCCACGGCAGCAACGCCATCTGCAAACTCACCGACGGCTTCTGCCCCGGTTGAGAGCGAATCTGCTACTGCTCCTTCTCCGGCCACGGCCAACTCTCCTCCTTCCCCTCCTATGTCTTCCTCTGGGTCACCTGTTTCTACTCCGGCCAGCTCTCCTACGTCTATCGCCGCCACACCATCCGGATCGCAAGCACCTGCTCCGGCTGTAAGCGGTGCCATTTTGAACAGACTCAGCATCACTGGATCTGCCGCCGTTGTGATTCTCGCCGCCGCTTTGTTGGCGTAGAGAGATTTTGTCGTCGTTGTCGAATCGAGCGCCCTGAGTTTTTTTCCGGTGTTTCCATATTTCGGGCGATACCACATAGGAAGGATACAAATTCTAATTCATCTTCGTATCTACATTATTATTTAATCCTATATTTTGTAATTTTCTAATTTTAAATATATAAGTCATTCGTTATTCTTTTTTTTTATCTAATTCTTTTTCTTTTTACTATTTTATTGAGAAGATTTTTTTTCTCTTTGTTCCATGACTTTCCTTTATTTTTTTTAATTTTTTCTGACAAAGTAAGATATTTATTTTTTACTATAACAATCACTAAAATTTGGTATGCTTTTGTTGATCACTTAAATATTAAAGATAACAAAATAAATAGAAATTAATTAAAATAGTAAAAAGTTCAGAACAAAATAGTCAAACATCCATAAATAAAATAGCAATCTATAAATTATTGTTTAAAGTAAAATTTTTGATCTGTTTTCAATTAAAAAATTTCTTCTTCTTAAAACTATGACCAAATAACACATTCTTGCAATGAAATGAGCTATTTAAACAATTTGTTACATAATTTTTCATTCTCAATGGAATTAATTTGATAATCTATGAAATTAAATGGATATATTAATTTGATATAACACATTAAAATTGAACTCAGTGATTCACTTGGGGATGATTACAAGATCCAATGTTATTCATAATGAATATTTTGAAAGGAGCAAATTGTTAATGGTAAAAAGAAGAGTTTTTTTTTTATCAAAAATAAAGTAATCACTCAAAATAAAGTACCTAGAATGTAATTATTTTTTTTATTAAATGAACAAATTATCTTTAGCAAAATTAATAGTCATTTATTCAGTAAAACATTAATAGCAAAAAAATTCACTCAAATTATCTTATTGTTTACTGTCATAAAAAAAAATATGAGCCTTCAGACAATTTCATTACAAGATTTTATTCTCGAATGTGTTCTATAGATCTAGAAACTTCACAAAATCAGTGTACATACATTTAGAAGTATTTAATTGATATTAGGGTTGAGCAAATGATTTAGAAGTACATACATTTAGAAGAATTTTCCCGTTTGGGCCCGTCACGGGCGGGCTTAAACGGGACAGGTTCTGATTTAAATGGGACGGGACAGGGGCAAAGCCTCGGGTTGCTCATGCACGCCCGTTTATTTTTTAAATTTCTTATGTATCTTTATTTTACTATAATATATTGTAGCTGATGTTAAAACTAGTAAGTTAACCTTGGTCCAGTGGTAAAAGTTACTAAGGCTCACTTCCATCTTGTATGTTCGATTCCCCCTGCACCAAGTTAACCCTTTTTCATTTTTTTTCCCAATAAACTTGTTGAACCCTAGAGCACTCGTCTGATTGTCTCTCTCGGCGCACTCGTCTCTCTCGCCCTCGCTTTCCAGTCGCATCGCCTCGCCTCGACCTTGCCATTCTCAGGTCTCACCAACAGCACCATACCATTTCCGTCTCGCCCTAGTCTTCTAATCTTCTCTCCTCCAACTCCAACCACCTCCGTCTCGTTGTCACTGTCATACCTTCACTCGCATTCGTCGGGAGCTCGTTGTTGCTGCAGCTACCAGTGCCCTCGCTCGTGTTCGTCGACCAGTCGTGCTTGCTCACCCAGGTCAGTTGTGTGTGGTTCAGACGGCAATCGAGGTTCTTGAGAGCCAGAGATCATGAAGAAGTATGATGTTCGTCGCGGGATCTCCGTCCATCGCTTTCGCCTTCTCCTTCTACTCCGTCCTCACAAGCCGTTGGATCTCCGTCCATCGCCTTCGCCTTCGACTCCGTCCTCACTCAAGTGGTAATCACCTTCGTCATTCAGTAATCGCCTAAATGTGACCACCGTTGTTTCTCTCATGCTGTTAAATCTTCAATCCAATCTTGGTCTGATTTGTTAAGATCTGTTTGATACTACAATCTTCATTCCAGAACTTGCCATGTATTATCTTTGTTTTGTTTCTCTTGACCACTGTTATTGATCTTCATTTGCTAGGTGGGTGACTGAAGCATCGGGGATGGTTTTTTTAAAAGTAAACGAGCTAGCCCCGGAACTTGCCCGAACCCGGCCAAGTTTTGTTCAACCCGTTTATTTCGGGCTTAGCATCGGGTTACGGGTTAGCCCGAACCCGTTAAAACTAAATGGGCGGGCTACGGGTTAACTATTGGGCCAGCCTGTCCCGCCCGTTGCACAACCCTAATTGATATTTACATATTAAAAAAAAGATTTTTGTTTCCTATTTCTAAATCTTAACGTAGAAGCAAAATTATTTGGAATCTTGTAGAGTGTCTCCCTACTCTAAAGTTTGAGCAAAGGGGGATAGTGAGTACAATATTAGCAAAATTATTAGCTTTAGCTTTGCAACGACAGGGACGGGGAAAAATTTACTTTAGAGTTTAGACTTTTGGTTTGGCACTTTAAATTAATGCCTTTTTTTTGTTGGGAGAAAATTAAATGAATGACTTACATACTCATTTCTTCCTATTTATAAATCACTTGTATTATATTTTATATAAATTAAGATAAATCTTAAATTGCAGTAACGTTATAAATCAATATTGAATCTACATTGAACAGGGGTATTTGACAATACCTCAAATATGATAATTTCAAATAGAAGAATACTTGTACTTAATAAAATAAATAATGCTCTTTGTTTGCAAAAGAGATTGTCAATTCAACTGAATTACAAAAAAATATTGCCCCATCTCTTATTTTAAGTGAAGCCCATTTATTCTTCGACCCGGCTTTATAACAAATGTTTGAATTAATTTAAGATAATTATTAAAATTAATCTATTTTTAAAAGATGATATCTACCTTCTCATTATTCAAAACTTTAAAAACGTTTGTTAAAATTTTACCAATCCTCCTTATAACTATTTTTTTCATACATACAAATTAATAAATAACTGAGTGGGAAATTTCTTAATATATTTCTGGGTCCGAGAGACCAAAGCTGCCAAGAAATTGATGCCCCGTCCGTAATTAACGTTCTCATTCCTCTCAACGAAGACTCGCTTTTCCTTCCGATTCGTCCAAGCACGCAAGACCACTTTCGTGGATCCCACACTTTCCAATTTCTTGACCGTTGCTCCTGTCGTCCCCACCTCCCTCATTCCATCCAACGGTCCTTCCTCCTCCTTCGACACCTGGACGTTCACGATTCACCCAACTGGCCTCTCTCATCATTCCCCCATGCCCTCGCTTTGAAAATCGAACCGTCCATCTTCCTCCCACTACGCGCCGAACTGCGCGATCCAAGGGTCATTCTTGTCCCCCCACACACGCGATTTTGTCTCTTCTCCCCGACTATAAATACGCCCTCTCCGTTTCTTCCTTTCTCCGTTCTCACTGTCTCAGTGTCACCGTTTTTTCTGCTTTTGTTTCTTTCCTTCTCTGTGACTCTTTGATTTCTCTTCTTCTTTCTCTGCCTCTGAGAATGGCTCACGCGAACGCTGTGATCCTGATGATTCTCATGTCGTCTCTGTGCATCTTCTCCGCCGTCTCGCAGTCTCCGGCTTCGTCTCCCAAGGCAGCGACGACTCCTTCACCGAAGAAATCTCCGTCGCCTGCCTCTCCGCCGTCTTCCACCACTACTCCACCGGCATCTTCTCCCTCTCCGACGAGTGCTGGCTCTCCTCCTTCGCCTACTGCATCTTCTCCATCTCCTGCCGCCGATTCCCCTACTTCGATCTCTATGCCTCCTTCTGAGGCCCCGGCGCCTGCTGATAACGCGGCCGCTACGAATCGCTTTGACGTCGTCTTACCTGTTGCCTTTGGCATCGCCGCCGCCGCTCTGGTCATGTGAAACGCCGCATTGTGCGGTGCTCCGACGTTTCTGGCTACTTCGGGATTGATCAGTGTTTAGATCATTCACCGTTAGGGTTCATTTTCTTCTTTTAATTTTTATCGTAGTGTTTATTTTCCTTCATTACTTGTGGATCATTTCGAGCTCGTATACAGTGTGCCTGATGCTATTCGACGCATCTTATTCTACCTACACTCAATATTTGTTCTAATTTTGATCTCATAACAACCTCCTTATCGTGAACTATAATTAAATCCACCAAAGATGAAATTAACTATTGATTAAATGAAAAACAAAACGATCCGTCGTCCCCTCTCAACGTAGTTTAGAATCTGGATTTAAAATTGTACATTGGAAGGTTGGAGATCTTCTCTTTTCTTGAACAGATTCTAATCCGACCTACCTTCTCGATTCTTAAGATATCGCTTCGCCCAAATCCCAAACACGCACGTTGCTAAAAAAGATTTATTCCCACTTCTTTCTACTTTACAAATAAGACAAGAAAGTAAATAAATCACAAAATTAATACGGAATATTCAATATTAACAAAATAAATTGATGAACCAACAACTTTTTTTCCAAAAAAAAAGATTACATTTTGTTGTTAATCAGTGAATTTGCTTACCAAAAAAGAACTTTGATAATTACAACAACATTATCTCCTATATGGATATTATGTAAAATATTTACCTTGTTTTTATTTTCTTCACTTATGACTCAACAGATACTGATGAACAAAATAAAAATGAATAAATAAATTGAATTATTTTGTGTGGGATTCTTTGTCTGAGATCTTGTCAATAATGGGTTCCACGAGGGACTCTAAAGCATCCAGATCATTCTTCACTGCATCAACCTGTAGTTTTTGTTTCATTCCCAAATTAATTATATATCCAAATAAAATTCAGTTCTCTTATTATCAATCCATAAGAGGCAGGATGATCATAAAATAACTGTTTTTTCCAATATATATATATATATAATAATTTAAAATACCCCCTATGATATCATCTTTTTTGTGAGATGAATACTAATTCTTTAAAAAATTTAAAAATATAATTACAAATAGTTGGATTAATAAATATTTTAACAATTCAAATTTCTTTTTTAAAATACCCTTATTTGATAATAAGATCTCATTAATAAATACTCCTTTTTAATGAGTGTATAATTTTTAATTAATGCTAAACAAGAGGTCGTTCTTCTTATAAAATCAAGAGAGCCCTAAAAAAATCTCTTATAAAAAATATCAAAGGGAGTAGCTAAAATAATAAATCCAACATAAAATCTAAGATATATCCAAGCTTTTTTTTTTTTGAGAAAAGGGTTTTCCCAAAGATAATATTGAAAGCTAAATTATAGATAAATCACGAATCACAATGTATAAACGTAATCTCATAATAATTAATATAAAGTACCTTGTGAAGGAAGTCTTGGGTGAGGTGAGCATCATGAGCAGCTTGTTTTGATATATTTTCAACCAACAAGGCAGCATTCTTGAGGTTACTCTCATCAGAAACATTCTCAGACACATCTTCTGCAACCTTCTCCACCTCTGTTGCCACCTTCTCCACCACATTCGCCACCTTCTCTGCCCCTTCCACCACCATATCTGCCTCCCCTGTTTCATTCCAACATTCTCCCCAACTTAATCATCCACTTCCCCAAAATCAATCCAATAATAATTATAATAAACAAATCTATTTCCTTGTGTTTATATATACATGATTTTGATTCTCTGCTGCAACAGTACGATGTTCCAAGAAGAGAGATAGACACAAGGAGTGAGTGAACCCTGTATGTCTGGCACCCTCTACATTCATATATCTCTATTGTAAGGTATTTTATTATATTACAATTATTATAGATATTAATAAAATATGCAGAGTGTGAGCCCATATAGGGTAAACCTTAGGAAACTTTATAAATGTGTTCTCTAATGGTGAGAGTAACAAGTTAAGCTTGATAGCTATAATGATACAAATAACCCTAATTACTCTTGAGATTCTTTGATTGGTGACAATTATTCCGGTTGCCATCACTATGCCTCTTTCCAGTCAAAAAAAACCAACTACCCTACCTATTCTTAACCTTGTATGATTTGCATATAGCTGCCATATTATGGATCTTGGATCCCACATAAGAAATAAAAGTAATGGTGAGATGCAATATATCTTCTGCTGCTATATGCTTCATTATTAGATAGCTCATAAATTAATGTAGGGTTAAGATCCATTTTTGCGGAAGTTTTCGCTCAAGAGCGTTCAGCATCCAGAAGTTTTTTTTGTGCAATTCTGCCCAAGTAATTTGAAAATGGAGCAATTTTGCCTCAACTTGACAGAATCAAACGATAATTGTTCATTAACGGTCATACTGTAAATGCCATATAAGCAATTTTGGTCAAAATTAACGGTCAAACTTGACATTTTTTAATGTTAAGGGCAACATTTATCGTATTTTAAACTTTCAAAGGGATATTGTTCCTATTAAAAATTTTCAGGGTAACATTGGACCAAAAAACCTTTTGAGAGCTAAACGTTTCGAGTGAAAATTTGCAGTATAAAAATATACCTAACCTATTAATGTATATGATTTTATGGTTATGAGCTTGTTCTAATGACTGTCTCCTTGATGCTACTAGAAGAGACGCGTGTGTGTGTCTGTGGAATGAGTTGGCCTTATATGTGAGGCATCTCACACATTTATCTTTCTCTTTTACGTTGCAAAATGAGAGGTTGACACATAGGATGTATGAAAGGTATCTCTCACACATAAGCACAAAGAAATGTGCCCAGTTATTTACAATATGACTTATTTTCTGACATAAGATAATCCAGAAGCTAGGTATTGAGGGGATAAATGTAAGAAACGGAGGAGCATAGTGATACCTTCTATTCTTCTCAGTTTTTGCCAAGTAGTATTGAAAACCAGCAAGAAGGAAAGTACAGAACCAAAAACCCATCTCAGCCTGCAAAGTTTATGAATTAGATACAACTAAATGATTGTGTTCTTCTATTTATAATCATAGCATAACATTAAAATTCATGGAATGAACTAATATTCTCTTTCAGAAATTCATTACCAGCCACAGAACCTGAAGCTTGCAGAAGGAGTAACCGGTGGTTGAACCTTGGCATCTCTCTTTACCCTTCAAATTCAGAACAGAAACTCATCAGTACTCTCGTATACAAATTTATCTGGGGATATATGACAACAAAAAATCGAAACTTCGGTGAATACATATAATTTTTTTACCCATTTGAATCAGAACTTGTGCTTCTGTTGCTGCTGAAAAAGCTTACACCGGGATGCATCCAATTATAACCACTTCTTCCAAGTCTAGATCCTGACATTATTAAACTGTTCCTTTGAAATCTTTCGTAGTTGGATTCAAATCTGCTGTTTCTGGTGGTAGGGCTTAGAATCTGAAGAACATGTCTGAAATTCTGATTCAGCCAGGAACCTCTGGAAGACATAATCAGCATCACTTTCATAAATCCCCTTCACGGTGTTCAAGGTAGGAGGAGGAGATGAAAAGGATGAATGGGTTGTCTGTGTGACAGAAGTCAGAAACGAATCAGCTTATAAAGATTCCAACTTTTGTGTTTATCTGTTGAGAAAATGAAGGAAAAAGGAGGGAAAACGGGCAGGGAAGAAAAAAATTAAAGGTGGGTTTTTTTTTGGCCTGATATGAATTTGGTTACTCCAAGCAAATGAAACGTTAAGCGATATGTCATTTGTGTTTCCTTGCAAGTTACAACTTTCTGGGTTTGAAGGCAAAGCCAAAATCTCTCAAACTTTCCAACTTCGTTTCCTTGTTGATGTGAAGGCAATACGTTTGGTCAAGCAGATTAGTTTATTCTCAAGTCTTTCAAGTGAAACATGAAATGGATGTGTTTGTTTTACATTATTTTCTTCTTCTTTTTTTTTTTAAAATCTGGGAAAAGTAAGATATACCTCAAGTTCTTTGTTTTTTTTGTATAAACCATCCGGTATCCTGGGGCATCCTGGGTTCATTGCCCGCCTTAGACTAATCCAGACCCCCCCGCGAGGAGACCTTACGGTGGTAGCGAGGTACCGATGGGACAACCTCTTTGAGGTTGCGTTAATTATCACGGCTGTCACTCCCTATGATTCGAACCCTCGCCCTGAGTAATGCTGGTAGTAACCCTTACCAACTCTACCAACCGCCCATTGGTACCTCAAGTTTTTTTTTTGGTACCTCAAGTTCTTTGTTTGTGGTATGTTTAATGGTTTCGGTCATTTGGGCTTGGGCCTGAACTCAAAATTAGGCCTATGATTTTCTTTAGGCCTGATGTTTGAGGGTTTTGTCCAAGTCACTTATCCATAAAACTCGGTTTTAGGCCTAGCCAAGTCCAATGATTATAAAATTTTGAACTTTTTGAGTTTTTTTTCTAATTTAAAATCCATGTACTATAACTTAATTCGAAAAAACTTAATTCGAAAAGGCGTGTATATATATAGGATTTAGACTTGAAAGAAGATATATATAACTTTCAATTGGTTTTATTGAAACATGAAAATGTAACATTTGAAAAAAAAAATAGTTATATCTTACTTTGATTCAATATATAAGTTCTTGTTTATAAATAAGCTCGAATATACTTGAATAGAGTCATGAACAATGTGTAAAAAAAGAAAAAGAAAAGAGTTGTATTTTATTAGAGGTGTGCATGGATCAAATCACATTGGGTTTATACATAATCCAAAGTTTGATATGGTATAGTCATTAAGCTGTGAAAGTCAAACTGAGGCCTGATCTAATCCAACACCTACCCGAAGTTGGGTTAGATTGGACTGGTCCTCTTGGACCAGTAGACTTCAATGGAATTTTATTTTTTTGTTTTTCCGTTTATATAATGTAAAGTTTTAATCTAATAATAAAAAATTAATATAAAAAACCTAAAATCTCATAAAATACACTCCAAAATATTAAAATTAAAGTATAAATTGATAATATTCAGCATTTAATAATAATAAGTATAACCATTACCATAAAAAATTAGTAAAAAATAATTCGGGTCGGACTAGATCAAGCCAATTAGTTTGAACAGCTGATCATTAATCCGATCAAACCCGACCGATTATTTTAATCCAACTTGATTTCATTATATTATTTATTTGGATCGGACTAGATCGGACCGACCACCGGGTATCTTATTTTGTATACCGCAGCTTATTAATCTAAAATAAATTAATTTAAACAAATATTTAGCTATACGCCAAAATTACAACAATAAAACACCGACGACAAAGATTCATCTTTATGCAATTATATCATATTATATGTATGTGTGTGTTATCAAATCAAATTAGAATGAGAATTGAAAAGGTCAAATGCATATATTCGGTGGGTCATATATGGAACCTTATCGTTTTACACGCTGCATCTCACCAATTCACCAACTACATAAAACATTTAGGATTTGTTTGGAAGCTTGTTGTAAAACCTATATTTGGTTTCAAAGCCTAAATTTTGATTCAAAATTTAGGTTTTGTCTAAATACAAAATTTTTTCTGAAAAACTATTTTGGTTACAAAACTTCGGTTTAAAACTTAGGTTTTTTCTTTCTTATTTTTTTCTATTTTTTCTCCTCTTTCCTCTTTCTTTTCTTACTTTTTCCTTCTTTCTCTTTCCTTTTTTCCTTCTTTCTCTTTCATCTTTCCTACTTTTCTTTCTTTCTCTTTCCTCTTTCTTAGTTTTCATTCTTTCTCTTTCCTCTTTCCTACCTACTTTTTGCCTTGAAATCCGTAAAAGCTAATAACTTCTCAAACATAAATCACTTTTCAAAATCTAGATTTTACCTCGAAATCTGTAAAAGCTATTTTCCAAAATCTATTCTTCAAAATCTAGGTTTTACCTTAGAACCTGTAAAAACTATTCTGAAAAGGGTTTCCAAACAAGCCCTTAATCTTAATACCATTGCTACCAAGTAAAGTTCCTGTCTCACCTGCTCTTGGAGCACTCAAAGATGCAACTTTACTTGTTCCTTGAAGTGTCTTAGAAAAGTCTTAATACCATTGCTATCATGCATTCATATTGCGTTACTTTCAATTTTTAATATAAGAATTTATTGGTTTTTTTAAATATTAAAAAGTTAAATACTACCTATATTTTTTAATATAATAGTTAGTTAACTTTTGCTGAAGGGATTAAAGAAGCTAAATACGTTATTTAAAAATATTTATTTATTAATATAATTAGAACATCTATTGGTTTATAAGTCAAATAAATTAATTTAAAAAAGATACATATAAATACCTTTAAGTAGTGTATTTAGCTTTCTTAATTTCTCTAATATTTTTAAGTAGATAAATATATTATTTTAAAATATTTAACTTTCTTGATATCTTAATATAATATATATATTATTATATTCAAGTGGCTTGAGTCTTTTGAAACATTCTCATCTTTCTTGTGTAGTTAAGGAAATGCCTTTCCTTTCCTTCCACACACACAATTAATTTTGTAATCAATCATGAACTTTGGGTTAGCAGCGTCCCTTCTCAACCACTATACATTAACTTATTCAATCAAACATAAAGATTAACACTTGTTTTGTAATTAATTATTGATTTAGGGTCCGTTTGGAAAAGCAGTGGAGAAGTGCTTTTACCATTTACGAAGTAAATGTGTGAAGGAGATTATCTCATTTTATGGAAAACACTGTTGAACGTGCTTTTGGGGTATTCAGAAGTTTTGCCAAATACCCCTTAAAAAGCTTGTTAATTAAGTAGATTACATTGTAAGTACAATTTATTTGATTTCTTTTAGAAAACAGTTTAAATCTTTGTTCAATTACAACTAACCTCACAGGAACACAAGTTGGGATTTGGGAGATACCTGCGATTAATTAGCCTTACTTTTATATCAACTACTATCAACATTAATCTAAAAAAAATAAAATTTATATTAAATAGTATATTATTCACAAATTAGTGTAACTCATTTTTTTTTACATCTTGCATAATGCACAATAATCTTATCCGATATATATAATTTATAAATAAACACTGTAAATTAATTATCAAGCTTTTGAATCTATACAATTTAGTCTATATAGTTTGCCCATTTAAAACATTAGGCCATATATTTTAAAAAATAAAATTATATATTTCATGAAGTTTATGGTTTAAAGTTTCAAATGGCTAAATGGCTAAAATGTAGGGTCTAAATTGCAAGAGTGAGCCAAAGTTTACAAATCAATCTCCGAAACAACATGAACAAAATGATATTGAGTCAAAATTTAATGAATGAATTACAACCGAATTAAAACTTTAGATTAATTATAACTTTGACTATGTTGTAACTCAAACTTATAACTTTAACTTAGTTGTAACTCAGTCATCAAATTTTATGTATTTCAATTTCTATAGTTTAATTGCTTAAAAGAATAACCCCCATATTTTTAAAAATACTTGTGTTTTATGAAATTTTGGGTCTAAAATTTTGAATGATTGTACTTATAGTAAGTTAAAGTTTAAAAATTGAATTATAGTTAAATCAAAATTATAAGCCAAAGTGTGTGTTTGGGAAGTGATTCTTAATCACGTTACATGCAAGTCGAAACAAAACTCCTCTCATATACATCGGAATCCATAAAATTGTTCTCCCAATGAATTTCCAAACACGCACAAAATTGTATGGATTTTTTTTGTTACAAAAAATTTTAAGAAAGGGGTACCAGTTTTACTAAATTGTGGTGATGGGGAGGTGCCGCGACTGGAGCTATAACAAAGCGGCATTCCCTAGGATCGAATTCTTTCCCTTTAGTGAGAGAATTAGCTCAATCCCTTCATTGGTTGAACCCACGGATGATGGATAAAATTATTTGGACTTTATTTTAAGGATTGAGTTATCATATGCTACATGAAGATTAGTAATGTTTTGTTTTTAAAAATCATTTGTGGACTGGTGGTTGTGGGTGGCATTGGCAACATGGCAGCTGGATTTGGGCCGAGAAGGAGTAGTGGGTCCAAATCCACCGACGTTAGCCGCCATTAAAGATGAAACTTCAAGCTATCTTCTCAAAAAGTCAAAGAATCAACGCGCAAATATTATTTGCCAAAATACTGACACTCCCCATTTTCAAACTTCTTACCTTTCAGCGAAAGCCAAAAGCTCTGCCTTCCTCCTCAATCCACTGATGTGATTCTGCCCCCTTATCTCATCCTCTGTCTCCACCATGGGGCTCCCTCACCGGAAGATTCTCGAAGAAATCTGCTATCTTTATTGCAACTTGAAAGATTCATCTTCGTGTTCATCCTTCGATTGCAACGGTTGCCGCATCCATTGCTCCATCGAGCCGCCGGCTTCTTACTCAACACCAACTCCTCTGGCCTACGATGACGACGTCGATCTCAACGATCCCCGCAAAATCCACCATACGATCTCCACCTGGTTGACCGTCGTTATCGCTATTCTCGCCGCCGCTTTCTTCGCCCTCCTCTGCTTCGCGGTCTACCGGAGATTCCTCTTCGGATGTTTCAACAGGAGAAGGAGTTCGGAGACGGAGGAGGATCAACGGGGCGATTTTCTAGATGAGGAACAGGGCCCTGTGGTGGATCATCCCATATGGTATATTCGAACCCCTGGTCTTCAACAATCGATCATTTATGCGATTACTGTGTGTAAGTATAAGAAAGGGGAAGGGTTAATTGAAGGAACAGAGTGCTCTGTTTGTTTGAGTGAGTTTGAAGAAGATGAGAATCTCAGGCTATTGCCCAAGTGTAATCACGCTTTTCATCTCCCCTGTATTGATACCTGGCTTCGATCTCACACTAATTGCCCTATGTGCCGAGCTCCTATCGTCACCAACCCCACCACGGTCATCGCCTCGCCTGAGCCGAATGCTGTTGTTTCGACTGATTCAGAAGAACCCCAGATGGAAACAGTTGAAAATGGAGGTGAAAATAGTGGGGTTGTGGAGAACAGTGGTGATGGTGAATTGAGGAATAGAGATGAGGAAGAAGGAGGAGGAGGAAGAAGAGAAATGGTGGATGAAGAGGGAGTGGGGAATTTGCAGCCAAGAAGGAGATCTGTGTCTCTGGATTCTTCAGCTGTAGAGAAGATCAATCGTGCTCTAGCTAGGACTAATAATCCTTCCTCCTCCTCCTCCTCCTCAAAGAGGGTTTCAAAAAGTGGTTCTTCTTCTTTCAGGATGAAGTCTCTTCAGATTGTTGCAGGCACTGCAATGAAGAGATCTCGATCCTACAATGGGAAAAATGTACATTCTTGGTACAGTCGAAGTCAGAGGAAGCCGAGTGTTCCTATTAGAAGCTTTTGATGATTTTGGCCTTTCTTTCATGCCAGGTATTAAATATAATTGATCTCTCAGCACATGCTTGGAATGAGAGAGAAATGAAACAAAAAACAGACAGACAGACAGAAATGTTTGATTTTCCCTTCTTTTATGTTCCTCAATCCAGACATCTACTGAGAAACTGAGATGTGACTAGCTCTCAACAAGGTGAGAGATCTAAAGTTGTAAGCTTATAAAAAATAAGCCATGTGATACTGATGTGAAGTGTGCAATAGCAGAAACAAAAAGTTATCCATATACTTGAAGTCTATGGTACCTTTGCCAAATTTTGTTTCATAAAGCTGTGTATTTAAATTTATGATGTACAATTTCATGGTTATACTGTCTGTTCTGGGATTGTTTCTTGAATCTTCTGACACGGTTTTAATCTCTAGGCATGAAATATTATTTTCTGGAGGGGTTTTTATTCGTCATTGATTGATGTGTTTTTTTTTAATGGAATCTTGTGTTAGTGTAAAACAAACTCTTTGGAAGGAGGAGGAAGAATCAGATTGAAGGGAAAAAAAATGAGTGAAGTCAAATGTTTAGGTAAAAGTTAGGCATCTCAGAAGGCAAATTCAATAAATATCGTTGTCAGTGTGGTTTGAGTTAACTTATTCAGTAAATATCGTTGTCAGTTTAGTTTGGGTTAACTTAGTTCAATAATTCAGAAGCCCCAGGAAACAGCCCAAAGTTACAGATTCAGCATACCATGAGATTTTCAGAACTGTGGCCCTAATTGAGCTAAGGATTCAGATTGGGAATAAATCCCAAGATGTTTGATATATCTTGGGATTTACTTATGGGGTTGATGAATTTTAAAAATACAAAATACCTAAAATATCCATACCTCCTAATTGGCTCATTATCCTCCACCCTCTCCTTCACAACCTCTACCTTCTCCTCGACTGTCAGCACTCCTTTGCCCCTCATTCTTCGTTGGTCATTCTTCATCTTCATCATATTGATCTTTGTTGCTGCCTGTCTTTGATGGCCGTCGGTTTGGGGATACAAGGGGTCTCGCATAGTCGCCGCCGGGTGAAAAACAGCACCGTCGGCAAAGAACTCACCAAGGGGAGGAATGGGATGAAATGAAGGAGGGAGAGACAAGAGACGGATGGGGTGAGTGGCAATTTGGTCAAAAAATGTAAGTGGTGGTATTGAGTAATCCCATGAAGGTCGTACCTTATAGTGTCAGAATCACTGGATTCTTAATTAACATGACAGAGTGACTGTAGGGAAAACCGTTAGAATATATTATGGTAAAATGTATTATCCGAAGTGTGTTTTGGTAGAATGCATTTATGTTTAAATAAACGTTGAATTCATAGTATATTATTCTGTTAAAAAGGAACTTTTTTTAGAATGTATTTTGAAAGAAGGGGTTAATAAAAGTTAGAGTTTGCAAACTAACAGAATTTTGATCCAAAATGCATTTTGATCCTCGAACAAAATTTGCAATCTTAGTACTATTGCTTGTCCAACCACCCTAATACCTCGGCCCAGACAAGGTTTATGATTTTACCTACTGAGATAAAAGGCTACTTCGTTGTTTTGTTCACCTGTATTACATATGAATTTTCATAATTCTTATCTACAGTTTCCCCATCATGTTTTTCATATAGGATTTTTCTTCAACGTCTCTCTCTTTCTTCTAATCTCCCTATATGCCATGTGATTTTCCCCCTCTGTCTTATGTTATCAGGTCGTCATTATTCTCTTTTTCTTCTTCCTCAAGCACAAGCTCACTGGTCTTTTCTTTTACTCTTGTTCCGCCCAACTTCACTTTCTTAGATGATAGGGGATTGAATATACACAGATAGGTTGGATCTTTTCATATTGCTAACAAATCCAGTATGGTTTGTGGATTCTCTGTGTAATACAGTCTCTGGGAACATTTTTTTTATCTCACATCACATCATTTTTTTTACAACCTTTGGACCATGTCTTAGGCATATTGTGAATCCTATTACCAATGATTGATTGATTAATTCGGATTGAGGCTTTATTATTATAATATCTTTTTAGGGTTTTTTTTGAACAAGGTGATATTCAAATAATGTTCGTATACTTTATAATTTAACCAATCAACTGCTAGATAAGTACCTTTATACGTTACATTGCATCATTTTTAAATTTAATTTTTAATACTCTATATCGATTAACTATATGTAAAAAGTTGTGCTCTAAAATTTGAAATGGATCTGGTATGATGACAATTATCGGATAAAATTTGTTCTGTTTTGGAGAATGGATTTTATTTTTCCCAAGAAATTCCATGAATTTTAGTCCATTTACAAATTAGTCTAGTGACTTTTCAAAGTATAATCTGGGTCTCTTAAGTTTCACATTAATAATTTCCATACTATTTTCAGTCATATCAGCTCACATTATCTTGGACACACGCATAATCGACTTACCAACTTTTTACGAGCAAATGAGAAATTTCTAAGCTAATATAAAGTATGATGACGCATGAGCTAATATTCTTAAAGATTTTTACAAAATGAATATTTTCAGTTAATGTAAAAGTTAAAGGGCCCTGATTAGAGTTTTGGGAGCATCACATTGAATAAAATTACCAATAAAGACAGTTCATATAGGCAAATAAATGCGAATAGTACAGAATATGTAGTTTGTTACATATTCAGTTTCAAAAATTATTCGCCTACTCATGATAACTACAGGTTCAATATATCTTAAGAGATTAGAATCAACTTGCAGATGCTCTAGTACAGAAGGGATTAACAAACTCTTTTGTTTGAGAGTTGTCTGAACAATTTAAAGAGTTATTAATGATTGTATGAGATTTACTTTCTCATTAGGCTTTAAACCTTCTTTTGTACAAAAAAATTACCAACAAACATTGGCTCAATTGGTAAGGAATTGACTCACAACCCACAATGTTATGAGTTCAAATCCCTCTGCCTATATGAGAAGTTGAGAACCTTGTTGATGGACGATCTATAAGTATCTTTTGTAAGCGTTATCCGCGCTTGAAGGCATATGCTCTGGCTCTTGTGAACCATTGGGACCCAACTAATCTAAACTTTTTCATAAAAGAAAAATTAAACCGGTGGAGTGAGGAGCATCGTCTTGTATTCATAATGTGAAGGAATTCATGTATGCTTGTGAGCCTCTCAAAGTGGTCACAGATTTCCCTCGCAAATGGAATCAACGCAGTGGAGCCTCTTATCTCACACGCCAAAAACACATCCCCGGGAGAAGACACTTGGGTTTCTTTCTTTGAATTACAGAAGGCAAGCCTAAGCTTGGATTTACGAAAGTCTATGATGATCTGGACAAAACCAGTAGATATCTGTGATAGTTCGTCACATTCTATCAGGAACAGGTCCAAACATTCATTAGGGGGTAGAAACAGAACCACAGATTCTTGCTTAGATCACTAGTGGTATGCACAATTATGTCCTCCCCCTGAATAAATGAGAAATCTCTAGATTCCCAGTCAGTGAAAAATGAGAGATCTAAACGGAGTGATCACTTTATACAATGGATGCTACTGTCTACAATCCACCAACAGCAAGTGTAATGCTTTGAGAGAATCTGTGTAGAGCTTGATATGAGAAAAATCCCCAATTGCTTGCATAATTCCAAGCCCCTGTAAGTTGCAAGGATTTTCTGCAGCAGCTGGGGGTACTATATCCTAACTTCTAGTGCACAATGCATTTGTCCTTCTTATATACTAGTTCAAGTCTCTAATACCACGTAGATCTTTAATAAAAGAGCCATTTGACTTCTGTTTAAAGATAATGAAAAAGTTAAATAAATTAATTACTTATAATTTATATTCTAAAATATTTATTTGTATCATTAAATTATATATTGCTTTATTAGTCAAACAAATTCATTTGGAGAAAAGTGATAAATATAATAGTTAACTAGCTTCTTTATAAGAGTTAGTTGGGGATTGTGTTTGGTTTTAGATATAAGATCACAATTCACTTTATCTTCCAAATTTACAATGTGTTCCCCCTAAACTAACCACATTGATTGCATGTATTAAATGAGTTTTGATTCAAGGGTAATCAAGATAAAAGAACGTACTATAAAAAAATCAACTTATATTTGTTACAAATGAATAATCTAATTAATTTATTTGATCTATGTAATTCCCGCATTAAGGGTTGAGAGTTATGTAACTCCTTTTTCATAAAAAGGGATATATTGCATATACTTGTCTCATACTTTGCCTTATTTCTATTTGTGCCCCACTTGTAAATGTATATAGATTAGATGTTTATTCACCAAATCAACTAGAAATAGACATTAAAAAAAAAGGCAATTTCAGTATTCAAAAACACAGAAGGCAATTAATTCTTTTGAGCCTCTAACTCAATGTCTTGAAATTTATTTACTAAGCCTTGAATCATCTTATTAAGCATATCACCTAGAATTCTCTCATCCAAAGTAAAAAAGTAACAACTGGAATGTAAAAAAGTAACAACTGGAAAATTATCTTATGAAAGTTGCTCAAACGGTTCAAACCCACCACAGATTATATGTAAAATAATGAAGAAAACTATAAAGAAAAAAGCAACCCTCGCTTCCAAGATACTTACGTTGTACAGAATAAAACGTTAAGAGGAACAAAATAAAAGCCATTCCGACAATTAAAGGTGTGAACAAATGAAATAAATTAAGAAAAAATTTGTCCTCCTATCTCACTGTCCCCCCTTTTTGTCTTTACATGAAACAGATGAAATAAATTTGTTGATTAGAGGCGGGGCTCACCCCCCCCCCCCCAATATCTTTGTTGACTCTCCTTTGCTTCTCACATCACTTGCTCTTCTGGAAAATCCATGGCAGCAACAACAACTGATTTCTCAGCACAGTCTTCTACACATCAAACCAAAGTAACAACTACCAAATCATTATCTGAATCTGGCCTCACTTCTTTACCTTCCTCTTATGTCTGTAAATATATCAATGATCGTCCAATCATGGACTCATCAGAAGACCCATTTCCCATTATTGATTTCTCTCTTCTTGCCTCCTCTAATTCTGAACAAAGGTCCAAAGCCATCAAAGATATATTGGCCAAGCTTGTGAACAATGGGGCTGCTTCTTGGTAACAAATCTATATACTATTGTGCTATTTGCTTCACTCGTGTTTTTCTCATGAAATTAGCATTTTGAACCCATAACTTTTGTAGTTGATCAACCATGGAGTCCCAAAGAGTCCAATAAACAGAATGATGGAAGGTGTAAAAGGGATTTTCAATCTTTCAGATGAGGAAAAGAGGGAGTTTCAGGGGAAGCATCTTTTTTACCCCATAAAGTGTGGTTCTAGCATGAATAGTCCTACAGAGGTAAGAAGCTGGAGAGATTTTCTGAAGGTCTTTGTCCATCCTAAGTTCCACTTCCCTCATAAACCTGAAGGGTTAAGGTATATAAATATGCATGGTTCATGATTCTTCGCTCTAAATTTCTTCTCATCTGGTCCTAAATATTCGTAGGGTTAAGGTATATAAATGCATAGTTCATAATATAAGACTTCAATGAGTTTTGTCCTAAAATTTATAATTTTTTCTTCAAAATATCCATATTGATTGCACATGTATTAAGGGGTTTCTATCAAGGAGTAGTTACAATTCGCATGATCATAGGAGGCATCTTAAGGAAACCAACACATATTTGTTATAAATAATTGACTTGATTAATTTTCTTATATCTACAAGTTAATTATGTAACTTTTATATTAATTGAGGACCAGATGTGGTGTTATTCTTCATTTGCCATATTCTATTTTCTGATGAGTTCTTGATGATGGTACAGTGATACTGCATTTGAGTACTCAAAGTTAATGAGAGAAATCATAAGGGAATTGTTGGAAGGTGTATCAGAAAGTTTGGGATTGGAACAAAACTACATATACAAGGCAATGAATATGGAGTCAAACTTTCAAGTGTTCATTGCAAATCTGTACCCTCCATGTCCAGAGCCAGAACATGCTTTGGGTATTCTTCCTCACTCTGATCATGGCCTTCTCACTGTAGTTGCAGAAAATATCAGTGGTGGCCTTCAGACTGTGCACAATGGCAAGTGGGTGAAAGTGAATGCTCTACCCAATGCTCTAATGGTTAACACTGGTGATCTT
>JANTPZ010093593.1:0-26348 GCA_025593235.1 Vachellia pachyceras | reverse complement strand
TCTCTTTAAACCATTCCGACATTTCCTTCGCTTCCCTGAGAAGAGAACGTCTTCATGAAAGAGGAGAGATGGTCTCTTTACCATGGTTGTGATTGAGGGCTGACAATCTAAGGGCAAGACTTGGGGCTTCGTTTGGATGACTGCTGGCTAGTGTTTTCGAAAAATTAATCGGATGGAAGCAAACCTAACATCATAGAAATGGTCTACTTCATGGAATCTCTGGAGATTGAATGCACGTAGGAGTTTAAATTTTGTGGCGGGAGCTTTTTGAAATTACTCTGCAGACTAGATGCATTATGCACGGAGCTCAAAAATCTTTATGAACAGTGATTTGTGTCTGGAGCCGTGAGGGAGCCGTGTAAAAGTGATTGGCTTGGTGGAAGAGATTTTAAAGTATAAGTTGATTTGAGAGCAGTCACTCCAACATTATGTATCTATAGTTTTTTTTACTAATTAGTCGATTTTTTTTAAATATTCTAACAGTATCACGTGTGATTCTGCAAAGGTAAGTAAAATTCTATTGTAAGATATGTTGATTAATCTTTTTGTAGAATTCAGATATTGGTTTATCGTATTGTGAGTGGTTTATCCATTTTAATAAAACCCAACTCCATTGGTATGTGTTTGTCTAACCTAACAATTAAAAAATGATTTAATACTCGACAGTACTTTAAATATAATTATCTTAAATAAAAGGATAATTGTATTTAACAAAAAAGAAAAAGATATCTCTAGGGCTAAAAAAAATCTAAGAGGTGATTGGAGGAGAGTGGGCCTCTATGTATTAGTTCTTAAGCCCAACCCATATTCTTTCTATTTTTTTTTTGGTGAAAAAAGGTCAATACATGCCTTTAGGTTTAAAGGGTGCTTACAGAGATATTTATATATCATTTATTAACAAAGTTTTCACTCGGCAGTGGGATTTGAAATCACAATTTTATAAAATATGAGCCCGTTTTTTACCAACCATACCAAACTTTGTTCATCAACCCACATTTTCTTTAAAACATCTTTGATTTGTTCATATTACTTACAAAAAAAAACGATTAAAAATAAAGGAAAAGACATTGTAACAATGTCTCATTGACGCTTCACCATGAATGCCTAAACCCATTTTTTTATTCCCCAATTCCTCAAATCATGGTTTTGAGGGTTAAAAGTTATTGTGAAGAATTTGAAAGTATTGACTCACACAAAAGTATAATTTTAAATGTTATAAGCCATTATGGATTTTGGTGGGATATTTATCCATTCTATTTTTTAAAATGAGGGTTTTAAACAATGTAATGAAAACCAGACCAAACGGTTCGGATCGGAAACCGACGAACCGGCCACTGGTCCGATTTGGTTGGGCTGCTAATCCCGGGTTGGGTTCAACCTGGTCAACTCGGGGTTGACCCGGCCAACCTGGGCGTGACCCTGTCAACCCGCCCGGTTGGATGGGTTGACCCGGTCAGATCTTTTTTTACATTTTTTTCTATTTTTTACAAAATTTATTAGGATAAAAGTGAAGTTTTTGGATTAGAGTGGGATATAAACAATAGAAGCTAAGAAATATGAACCACAACTTGAGGGATTATGATTTTCTTCATCATTGGAAATCATATATACGTCCAAGAGAAAATAGGGGGTGCTAAGATGAATGAAGACAGCACGATCAATTATAATGTAAGTCAAAGAATAAATCTATATACGCCTTAGAAGAATACAGGTTGGTATTTTCCCACCTAACCTTCTATACTATCATTTTATTGCATATTAATTGCTCTTGTCCCATTTGTAGAATACATGAAAGAGAACATTTTAGTATTTGAAGGGGAAAAACAAAACGTGAGAAAGAAAAACAAAATGTCCCCTTACCATATACTTTGATACTTTATTAGAATGAATATTTTGAAACAGTAAATAATGTTGGATAATAGATAATCTATAAATATATTACTGATTTGATAATTATTATTTTTGTTAATAATGGAATTTACTTATTTTTTGAAATTTTCAATAGTTTGATTGTGTCAATGTGTACTAATATTTATTTTTTATATTTTTATTCCTCACCGTTCTGATCTCCGGTCTGACCCGCTGACCCTTAACCCACTGCCTTGTCTGATTCAGTCACCGATCCGGTTTTAATAACTTTGGTTTTAAACCATCTTCCCTCACGCAAGCATATTACATAAATAGAGCAGTTATT
This sequence comes from Vachellia pachyceras, assembly GCA_025593235.1. NCBI lineage: Eukaryota > Viridiplantae > Streptophyta > Magnoliopsida > Fabales > Fabaceae > Vachellia > Vachellia pachyceras. The sequence continues at coordinate 24,154 of JANTPZ010093593.1, read as the reverse complement.
CAAAATGACAGAATGAAAAGGCTGATTCACAAAATGTCTATGCTCGCTTCTCTTGAGACCACCATTGCCATCTTTGTTTCTTTCATCGGTTCCTTCATGAATCAGCCTTATTCTGCTCGAATCCTAACTAATATTCCAACCCATAACCTCAACCTTAACCATAGCCATCTTCACAAAATCACATTCTTAATGCCACACATGCTCAACTCTTCTCTCTCTCACCCTTCATCATCAACCGATCATTTTCTCTTCTCTAAACCTCTCTGCGTTTCTCCTCCTGCATCAGAATCTTCCGGCGATGATGATCAGAGCCAGCAAACTCTGGACCTCTCATCCATGGGATTCTTGTTCCCCACCAAAGAGACTCTCCAAGACCTCGAAGTGAGCAAAACAACGTTAATACTACAGGAATTACTGCAACAGGTGGATGATGATGCTTTAATCAAGTTTGGAATAGCAGAAGGAGTGTACGTGGGTAGCTCAGAAGATAAGAGTAGTTATGTGATGGCTTTGACTGTAAATTTTGAAGAGGAGGACGATGGGTTGTCAGGGTTGAGATTTTTTGGAGAGCACAGGAGTGATGTTCTTGAGTCGCATGTTGCAGTTATTGGTGGTAGTGGCAAGTACGAGGATGCCAATGGCTATGCTTCTGTTAAGGTTGTCCAACGAGTAGGGTTTAGTCAACAACACAAAGGAAAAGTCACCAGCTCTATGCTTCTTTCTTTCGATGTCTACCTTATTTGATATGCAAAACCAGTTGAATCATATAGGGGTCTAGCTTGTTTTCCTCTGTAGTGCTGAGATATAGTATCATTCTTATATTTGCAGTAAACAATCAAACTAACGATCAAATTTCTTTTATTTTAGTTCTTGATACCTACATGGTAAATATTCAAAGATGATCATCAATGAACACAATAACTTGTATATTTTTGTCAAGTGACCTATAATTTAGTACCCTCTCCTTAAATGGGAACTATATTTAGGATTGGAGAGATTACTAACATTTCTGATCAATTTTCTTTGATTTCCAATACTATACCTCTCTTTCAGTGGATATAGCAATGAAAGCTGCAAGAAGATTGAGAAAAACTTTTGGCAACTATATATCCCACAGTTACGGTAAAAATATGATGGCTTATTATTGAATTGAGGAATTTATACTTTCATATCAGTACATAATCAAGTTTCACTTGAGACAATTTCTGGAGCACCAAATCTTAAATATGCATCTTGCTAGGATAGAATATATTAAATGCAAAGGAAAGAGAGAAATATTGTCACGGCAGAGGATCAAAATATTTTGTTCTCTATGCATTTAGATTTGAGAGACTAGTCACTACTAGGACGATGCATTTGATTCAATAGGCTGTACAATATATTCTAAAGCAGAGCTATAATAAAACCAATCTTCAATCTCACTACATTGACTCATGAAAATCCTCGTGACAAGAAATCAGAAACCTGACCTAAAATTGTCTCAAGGTGTTGAATTGGCTTGAACTTTAACCTCTGTACATTTATTTTGTTGCAGTGTTTGCTGCTAGGTAACTGACAAATGTTGATCAAGACTACAACCATATCACTGAACAAAATCTAATCATGATGCTGAAAGAATAGTTATCGCCTACTCTGTTCCCATGATTTTCTCAAGAAGACCAGGTGCATAGAGAGAATAATCTAACCCATGATCAATTTAATAGAAAAGTTCAATTTTTTACTGGTCCATGTTCAACTTTGAGATCAAACCCTTCCCACTTCAATCTCAATTTCCATCTCAATTTTACTGTTTAATCACTAAAGGTATAGTTGACCTGCTCATGATGGAAGTACTGGTACTTGGTATAATTTCCTTAATCCTTTTATCACTTTACATAACCGATACACTATAATTTTTCTTTTCTGTGTTTTGGATCAATTTAATTATATAATTTGATGAAACAGTTCACTGTGTTGACCAATAACAAATGTGAGTTGTTTCAACTAAAACACCCCTCAAGCTAGAGGAACAACATCGAAATCCAACCACTCCATAGCTTTTTTTCTCCCTCAACCAACTATGCTAACAACTTCAACTTAAGTTAAACTGATAAATAAAAAATATTAGAGACCCCTCGTGTTGTTGGATGCGCAGGTATAAATACACAACATTATAGTCTGCTTCATCACAACATTCTACAGTTGAAGCATTTAAAGTCTCTCGATCGCTTTCACACACACTCACAAAAGCCTTCTTTGCAAAAATGGCCAAACTCGGCTCTTTGAAGCTCATAATCTGCATCTTCTTTCTAGCCACTGCGTTGAATATTGTCAACTCTGCTAGGTTACTTGATGAAGTGGATCCACAAACACAAGCTATCAACAATCAACCAGGACTAGCCATTCCTACAGCTACAACTGGTCCTACTTCTACTGCAACACCCACTTTACCAAACACCCAAATACCAGCGGCCACCGCTGCCCCCACCGTATCGGTCCCAGTCACTGATGACACTCCAGAGGAAGCCCCAGCGGCAGGCGCCCCTGTTGCCGCCACCTCCACCACCGTGAACACTGGTGATGGCGCAGATCATGATAACGAGAATGCTGATGATTCCACTCAAGCTCCGGTTGCTGCGACTGCCTCCGCACCTGCTGCAGGTAAAATGTTATCGATATCAATGAGATATGAGAATGAATTAGTTGTGTTAAGAATATTGTTGTGAAGGTGGTAAAAAGAGAAGAAGAATACTGGCTGTTGTAAAGAACATATATCATATAATATGAAAGCTTATTTTATAGGAGGCCATTTACCTTTGTGTTTATAAATGGCCTTTTTATATCTCGTGATGTTTTTCATGTCAAGCTTTGTTTTGTGAGTAGTAAGAATTAGAACACGAGGAAGGTCAAACCAGAGAGGTGTGAGCAGAGCCCTTTTTTCTTCTTTTCTGGTTAAAAGGTTTGAACATTGTTGATTTTCAGGCAATGAAAGTGAAGAAGAAAATCCAGAGCCTGAAGCGGTAGCTCCAATCCTCCCGGTGGCAGGAGCCCCAGTCGCCGGAAGCAATGCGGCAGGAACAGGAAACCCGGCCGGAAAAGAGCCAACCCTTTCTTTCTTCATGCACGACATAATTGGCGGGTCACACCCATCGGCCAGAGTGGTGGCTGGGATAGTCGCGAACACAGACGTCACCGGCCTACCATTCTCCAAGAACAACAACAACCTCTTCCCCATCGTCGGAGGAATCCCGTTGGTCAACCCCAAGCTCAACGGCATCGTCACCAACAACAACCTCCCACTCCTTGTAGGCCTTAACGCCGCTCAAGCCTCTACGGTGTTCCAAAACCGAGGCACCGGCGGAGAAGTGACCGGCGGCGACAACCAGCCATTTGTCTCCGCCGGTAACCTCCCCGACGGGCTCACCCTCCAGAAGCTCATGTTTGGGTCGGTGACGGTGATCGACGACCAGTTAACCGAAGGGCACGAGCTAGATTCTACTGTGATCGGTAAAGCAGACGGCTTCTACTTGGCCAGCTCCTTGGACGGCACTAGCCAAACCCTAGTGCTTACAGTCATATTACATAGTGAAGAGCATGATCACGGGGTTGAGGATACCATAAGCTTCTTCGGGGTTCACCGGACCGCATCCCCGGGATCGGAGATCGCGGTGATCGGCGGCACAGGTAAGTATGAGAATGCAATGGGATATGCTGTTCTTGAGACGCTTCCGAAGGTAGATCAGTACACCACTGACGGAGTAGACACCATCATGCAGTTCAATGTCTATCTCACTCATGATGAGTAGCTTATTTGTGCTTCAAAGCTTATTAATTTCACATTTGTGATTAACTTTAATTATCATGTATGGTGATTGATCTGTATCTCAAGGCGTGTTCATATTAATGTCAAAGCGTGTCATATATTTTGGTAAAAGGTTGTCAGTTTCTTCATGTTGAAATGGGCAATGTAGCTTCATGTATCAATTCCTGATATTCAATCTTCAGTACATGCTTGTGTGTGTGTGTGTGTGTGTGTGTGTGTGTGTGTGGCGCGTGTGAAGGAATTATAATTCAAATTAAGATCTTAACATTCTTTTTTATCCATCTTAGTTTTTTCGCATTAAGTAGAACGGTCTTCTACCGTGAAAGAGCAGCTGGAATGTATCCAGAGTTGCCATGTACACACAGTGGACACGCGCGTATGTCATATGCTACAAGTATATCCTATATACTGCGATTAAGAAGAAACAAGCAACAGTAAAGGCTAAGACAAGACCATTAAAAACAGGAAGCAGTTCCTTCATTCTGAGCTATGAGATATATACAGATTACCAGACCCGTAAAACTCAGCGCCCGTGAGACAACTAAACCCGTGATCCGCCCTGCAATTTCAATCACTTCATTGACGCCTCCGTGTTGGTACTGAACCAGAGTTATCTGGTAGACATAAATTGATGATGCTGCTTTTACAATGACCTGCGAATTGGACTGTATAGACAAGGGAATATATGGCCACGCGAATACGACCAAAGGAAGGTGAATGCCCTCCCAGCTCAAGTGCTTCTAGAAGATCAACGTTCTCTTCCAGAAGGGTACAGATCTCTAGATATATCGCCACCGAGGTTAAGGAACAAAAGAAACCAGCACAGATGAAGAGACACAGTGAAGATATGACGCCTTTTACTTTCTCAGTCTGCATTTTCTTAGTCATTGTGTGTGTGTGTGTGGAGCTAACCAATTGCAATTAAACGTATGGTCCTGCCTTCAATTTAGGAGTTAAGTGTGTGTGTGTGTGTGGGGGAAGAGGTTTGTGTAATTATGTATTTATTACTCCTTCGGATCTGCATACAAGACTTTAATTGTATCTTATATTTAGCATTTGGAACCCCGTATCTTGCTCAAATTAAATTAAATAATATTTTCTTCACATATAATAGAGATATATAGTGAGCTTGGGAACAATGATAAAGGTTGATGCCATATATGACTGGAGGTTACGGGTTAAAATCTCGAAAACAACATTTCTACTTGTGGTATAATGTTTTACATATCTATTTCTCCCCAAACTCCACTTTATAGGATTGGAAGCTTTATGTGCTAGATCAACCTTTGTATACAACAGACAATCAACCTTTGTGCTTTATGTTACTCATCCTTTCTTTCTCCAATCATTCTGCCTGCTAGGTTCCGCATCTCATCCTTGCCGCGACGATAACAAGGTCTGTGTGCAAGTCCTTTTTTTGTCATTTTAACATATGTTATGTTCCTTACAATAGACAACACGTCTTGGAGGCATTCGGCTTTGGGCTCGTTCCCGAAACAATAAGCTGATGATCGGTTATGGCGACGGACGCCGAGTGTCTCTTTCACCTCAGAACATGAGTGCACAGAGAAAACTTGAAATTAGCGATTACTTTAAGATCTCGCAGGAAGACAACGAAGTAGAAGCAAGAGCTATTGTAGATGGAGAGGGGAATGGAATGGAACGACTTTGGCCAAAAAAAAAAAGAAGAATAAAGAAAGAGGAATGGAAGGTCGAGGTGAAACGACCCATGGGTTTAAAGGAGGAAGATGATAAGACGAATGTTTTCATTTTTTTTACTTGGTTTATTTTTATTTTAAAATAAAAACATAAAAATTAAAAAAATATAACTATGTTTTGTCAGCATATTAGTGCACAATCTAGTATAACTTAAGTTTGATTAACTAGTAATTTCCGGGAAAAGAGGCTACCGTTTTTAAGTTTGAAACCTTATTATGTGTATATGGTGCTTGATCTATATATAACTCAAAGCAAGCGTGTTCATATCAATGTCAAATCGAGTCATATGGTAAAAGGATTGAGATCTTAATTATCACTTGTATCTTTTAGTTTGGCGGTTTTATTACATCAAACAAATTTGAAATGATTTTATTTTAAAATTGCAAGCAAGTATATATTCTCAGGTTCAGTTTAAGTGTGATTAAATTCATCATGTTATTATACGTTATATCATTATCATCATTCGTTGCCGCCTAGCTAGGTTTTGTTTCTTATGTTGTTGCCTCTTTATGGGCATTCGTTGCCGTCTCTAGATGTTCTTCTATCGTCGACGACATCAAATGAAGTCCAACATTATTGCTGAGTTTGTAAACTTTTCTTCGAGTTAGTTGGGTGAAGTTGGTACTTAGTGTATGTTTGGGAATCCGCTAGGAGTTTACGAATTCAGAAATGATTTTACGGATTTTGATAACTTTTTATCTTAGTTATATGCACTATTTGAAAAAAAAGTTTTGCAAAACATGCACTTAACTGCAATCACAGAAGTTGTAATTTGGCACTTAATAAATACGGCTTTATCTTGATTTTCAATATATTTGGAATTATTGGCTACTAAAACCTTATTAACAGTTTTGTTGTCGTCCAAATTATGAATGAGCTTATATATATAACATATAATTTTATCACAAAACATGTAACAATAGTACATTGTTGCCTGATGATACTATACAATAGAAGAAGGTTGCTCGTCAGTTTCAACAGATGACGAAGTTGGTGAAGATACAACCTTATAATTAGTGCCACGTCGACAATAGTACTGAGCAATGATACTACAGATACAAGAAACTGATAGGAGCAGTGCAAGTAAGAACATAACAATGTCGCACACTAAGAGAAGAACTTGAAAACGACCAAGACCAGTAGGACCTATCACCACCAAGTCCTGACCTATTCCATCTATAAGGATTATCATGAGAAGCATACTAGTCAAGGTCCAAGCCACAACTGAAGCGGAGATCAAAGCTGAGATCTCAACAAGTCCCTTGTCTTGAACCAGTTTAAGAGAAATGATCGGTGTACGAGGTTCAATCATCTTACTGCTGCTATTATCTGCTACTACGTATTCCATGTTACTGCTTTTACAACGAGTCATAGATCGAAGGGTGTAGAAAAGAGAAGCGAAGGCCATGCATATCAACCCAGGGGTTAAAAATGCCCTCGTCAGTGTTTCTGTAAGACTGTGCTCTTCGAAAATGAAGACGACTCCTGAATATAACAGCACCAAGAGAAAGCAAAACAAGAAACCTGAACAGATGAAGAGACACAGTGAAGTGATCACACCTTTTACTTTCTCAATCTCCATTTTTTCTGAAGGTATGTATATTCTCAGGTATGTGCGAAATAAATGAAGCTAACCATGGCATTTGCTTGGAGCTGCTATTAAATCCATTATATTATAGATTATATTATCATTCGTTGCCGCCTAGGTCACGTTGCACTATCATTTTGTTTCTTATGTTGCCTGTTTCTTATTTATTCTTTTCTCTCTTGGAAATGACAATTCGGACCACTATGTTGGTCAATGTCAATATTCAAACTTAGATTAAAATATATAACGATACAGGAGTAGCTAAGCCTGATTCTACATTCCAAGCCATCTATCAGTAAGTAAAACCTTGCTTGTTTTAATAAAAACGATACATATATAAAAAGATACAATGTAACAAGCGCCCATTTATAAAACTAGCTAGGGTATTGGAGTACTAAAAAGAAAGAAAAATACATAATTGAAGAGTGGAAAAAAATTAATCAATGCAATAAGATGTTGCACAATGACATTTGAATGGATAAGTGACTGCTGCTTGCCATGGTAAAGAAACCTATCACTTCCACCAAATCTCAGAAAATTTAATTCGTTGAAGAGTTGTAATTCATTATCCAACTCATCAAGATCTTCAGCAGAGATAAGAGGTACATTTTTTTTTGAAGAGCTAGGCAGCCAAATTTTTCACTCAGACAAGATTTTGAATTAATTTTCCATAATTCCTAACATTGATGAAGGACAAAGAAGTTTTCGTCCTCTTGATATCTTCCTTATCCAAATAATAGTCTACACATTTATAACCTTGCCTCAGAACTCTGGATAAATATGTGTGTATTCAACTACATGCATATTCATATTTCATATTACAGATATACTCTGGTAATTAATATTCATGAGGTCGGTGTTGTAACTTGCTGTAAGATCCGATTTCCCAGGTTGAGCGAAACTCTTGATGGCCGCACAATAATCGAGGATACTACATATAAAACCAATGGGTATAACCACACAAAAGAACAGGAAAAAGAAGGCTGAAAATAAGAACCAGCCAAGTCCGATCCCCAACCTCAGTACTTGTCCAGCTTCATGTGCTTCATTTATAGAACCAATCAAATTTATTATGATATATACACTCTTGACAACACCCAAACAGCTCAAGTACCAAAAGCCAATCACAAAAAAGGCCATTCCTGTGTCAATCAGCATTTTTTTATTATAACTGTATTGATGATTCTGATGTTCGTCAACCACTACTTGAGCTTCAACACAGGTTGGTCTTTGTACAATAATAGTCATCTGGGACCAATAATCTTCCATGAACCTTCTTTTACAAGAAGCTGCAAATCGGACAGTGTAGATAAGGGAAGCATAAGCGATGAATAATAACCAAACAATATCAATTCCTATCTCCAGTAACTTTATAGCTTCGTGCTCCTCGGCGATGATGAAAATCATCAAAGCCACTGCGAAATACATCGACACGATGAGGAAGAAACAAAAGAAAGATGCATAGATGAAGAGAAGCAGTGCAGTGACAATCAGCTTCATTTTATTTTCCTGCATGTCACCCAAAATGTATATGCAGCTATATATAGTTATATTTAGCAAATTCATCAGTGGCTGACATGGATATATGTGGTCGGATGGCTATTTGGATTATATATTTTTATATCATTCGTGGCCACCCAAGTTTGTTAATTCCTAGGTTAGGCGTACCTTGTGTGTGTCGCATTTCAATTATTTGCCGCTTGGGGTGTGTGTTTGTAATGGCAGCACGAGATGTATATACAACTCACTGATATTGTGAGTACGAAGAGTAAAATTAACAAGGAGAATATAAGCATAAAAACGATTCTAATAACTTCTTCACTACTTGCTAATTGTCCATGTTCATTTCCCTGGTGTAACATATTCAAAACTTATTTTATAGCTTTCACCGGAACCCAAACGCCCAAGTACACACAAGTCACTGCAAAAAGGAACATCGTTACCCCTTCCCAACACACTATCAACTTTACTACGATCGAGGTCGGAGATTTTGAGGTTCTTGTTGTTTTTGACCGGCTCTTATATTAATTAAGGATGAGTCAGTACTGATTAATATATAGACAAATCAAATATTCGATGAACAGCAGGCATATATTGAAGGCTCAATATTTATCAGTCATGTTTTGAATACATCTAAAACTGACACGATGCAAGAAGCTAAATTGATATATATTCCCTTAGATCTTGAATATATATATATATATATAGCTAGTTCTCATGGGTTTGCATCGGATCTCTGTTCATGTTTGTGAATCTGATCATGTTCTTTCAGTGAAGTTGAAGTAGTCTTGTTGCCACCACAACAGCTTTTTCTGCCATATATACAACTCACTGGTATTACCAGTACGAAAAGGAAGAAGATAAACAAGGCTCCTATTATCTTCAAAACCGTTCTAGCTCGAGCCCTTCCCACTTTCTCATGTTCATGCACAACTTCATCTTTAACCATCATCAGAATCCAAACACCAAGGTACACAGAAGTCACTGCACAGAGGAATTTTGTTACGCCAACCATCACTCTATTGACTTTATTACGACGTCGGAGATTTTGCTGCTGCTGCTGTTGATGATGATGATGATCATCATCATCAGCTTCGATAGTGGAACTTGGTGTTTCTGGTGTAATCTGAGACGAAGCTTTCCAATAATCGGCGATCTTGTTTTTGCCTCGAAGTGCAAATCTTATGGTGTAGACAAGAGAGACAAAGGCTAAGTGTAAAAACCAAGCAGTGAAAATTCCCAGCCAGATTGCGTCAACAAGGTCGTACACTTCTTCGTAAAAGAAACAAATCGCTGCCAATATTAGATATATCGCTCCCAGAAAGAAGAAGCAGAACAAAATCGAAAGCAAGAAGAGACACAGTGCCGTTATGACGGCTTTTACTTTTTCCCTCTCCATTTTTAATTCTTTTTTCTTGTCAACCGCAATGTTATTATGAAGATATGCAGTTGCAAAGAACTATATACATATATATTCTCAGCTTCAATTCATCATCAAATCTCTCTCTCTCTCTATATATATCGCCAGTTCTAGCAATTACGTAAGGTAAGAGGTAATAGAATGTGTCCATACATTTGATTCTGTATGATACATTATCGTTGTTGTTATTATTCGTTGCCGCCTAGGTCTCCCTTTGGTTATTCCATCTTTGTGCATATTGAGTATACTTCAGATTTATAATTAAAAGCATTACATACAGGTTAAATGATAAATTTTCCTTAAAAGTATACAAAGTTGCACTTGGTGTTATGAAGTTTTTTAAGGGGTGATGTTGCCTCGAAAGTATTGAAACGGTGTAATTTCACCCTGGACCTAACAAAAGCTAACGGTAAATTAATGGTTACCCAATTATACTAATTTGACTTTGCAATGTCAAACCTTATGCCACATCATAAGTCACATCATCATCTTCCATACTGGGGAAAAACTATGAATGCTAGAAACACGGTTGTGCACGTAAAAGCTGCCAGGATGTTGTGGCTTATGACGTTTACATGCCCATATATATGCTTTTACTTGCATGATCGTGTTTAGGGCGTTCATGAGCTTTCTTCCCCTCAATAAGGAAGATGATGACGTGTCTTATGATGTGGCATAGGGTATGATGATGTGGCAAAGCCAACTCAACATGATTGATCAACCATTAATTGATCGTTAGCTTCTATTAGGTTTAACATGAAATTGTATCGTTTTTAATACCATTTAGATAATTTTGCATTTCAAAAAACTTCCGAACATCCAGTGTAACTCTATAAATACTTTTAAAGTAAATTTGCCTTTTAACCCTTACATGTATATTGGTAATAATCTTGATTATATACTCATTCCCTTTATTGCTCTTAATATAAAAGCCGATTCAAATGTATTAAACAAATGAAATCTGTTAATTACAATAATGTAACATAATCTTCTTAACATAATTGTATAATATTATATTATATATCTCTATTTAAAATAGGTAAATTAATTTGAACAAAATAAGAGATATGGCAGATAAAATGGATGAAAGTTAAATTTTAGAATCATATCAAATCATCAACTTGCTCCTATATGCATATATCAAGTTATATCAAATTGAGATTTTTATTTTGGTCTCTCACTAAGAGTGATTTTAACTAAGAAAACAAGACTATATGTTCGTTCGTTCCTTCCTTGCTTTTTGTGATCACCATTACAGATGGTGTGGAATATATATATATATATATAATATCTTGTTATTGCCTTTGAAATAAACGGAAATTCATACTCTTAACTATTTGACCTAAGACAAAAACCTCGTCAGTATCTGTACTACGATACTTTTCCTGGTTGAAATTTCTGTAAAAATCCAAGTCTCACACAGGTTTATATATGTAGAAAATCGAAAACGTCGTAAGTCCTGACCCATAACATACAAACTATGGTTATGGTGCATAAATTATCCTCCCCAATTTTTGTGCATTCATCTAAAAAATTTGCATATTCCTGTATTTAAGTAGGCGAACTTGCTAGTTTAATGTGTGTGTGATCAATTGATGTTCATTAGTTAGTGATCTATTGGAATGCTTTATACAAAGAGTTAAAAACAAATTTGTTTTGAAAATTTTCACTCAATCAATGTTGCCATGTAAGCTGCATTACAAAATTGTCATGTTCCATTAAGAAACTAATATTGACTCTTAATAATGGTAAGAAGAAACATTGCTCCATTTTAACATTTTTGGAGTAATCAGTCTTTTGGGGCAACATTAAGTGTGAGTGAAAATTTCAGGACAAATTTATATGTTAACTCTATCTATACAAAATTATGAGTGTGCGAAAATACACGGGATCACATATAGAATCTAATAATATATATATCTTGGCATGTTCACATTAATTAATTAGTTATGTAACGGTACCATTGGGAAACAATATTAAGGGTCCGTTTGGGAACGCGGTAGAGAAGTATGTTTACATAAGTCGATGTAAATATGTGAAGAAGATTATCTCATTTTACAGAAAAACGCTATTGAACGGGCTTTTGAGTTCCCCAGAAGTGTTGGTGAACCACCATTTGAGAAGCTGTTGGTGCAGGGACAACCTTGGTGGTACTATGGATGATAGAATTGATGACACTTCCACATAACACAGCGATGAAAACGAAAGCGATGGCGAAATTTGAGAAGAAAGCAACTCCAAATCTATCCCAGGGCACTTGTTGCTCATGATCACAAACTTCTCCTCCTCCTCCTCTCATTTCGTTCTCTAAACCTACTGATTCCACAACGATGTGAGTGACCAGCATGAAGCAAGAACGCGCCATTGCTGAAGTGAAAATGAACAATAATGAAACGATCACCAATTTTTCCCTTCCCATTCATCATCACCATCTTAATTTATTTTCTTGTCCTCCAAAACTTTTTATGAAGCTGTATCGATCATTAAAAATACCTGTATCATACTCTTAGAGAGATGAAACTAATTAATTAAGGAGCACCCCTCGTATTGTTCCTTCATTTAATTTGTTCTTAACAACTTTTGGTAGGATTGAAAAGTGGGTAGAGAAGGCCAGCACCAATTACGTATATACAGATAAATTGATAAAATTTAACTTTTTTAAAGGTCGGTTATAACTTGCAAGATTATGTTATTTTTTACATAAAAAGATCGATCATCTGATACAATTTTTTTGAATAATATAAAAAACAATTTTCAAATTAATGGATGTTGTAGGTTTAGGGGAACCATGGAGGCTGGCGAGAGTCGAGTCGTCGGAGATACTCAAGAGAGTGAGGTACGAGTATGGGATCGGAGGAGGAGAAGGAGGAGGAGGGCGTTTGATGTGCTTAATTAGGCGGATTTCAGGAACGTGAAGGAATGTGAGAGTACTTGTGAAGTGGAAAGAGCCAAGAAGGTGCTTGAAGAATTCCTCACTCAAAATGGTATCAACTACTCGTACTCTCGAGCTTTCTAAGTTCGCCGTTTTCATGCCCAGGAAGTTGCCTGAGCCAAGGGAGTAAAGTTTCGTCGCTCTGCAACTTACTTAAAGGGTGTAAACTATTTTTTTAAGAAGATAAGTAAGACTTATTCTTAATATCTTTTGAGAAGATTTTGAGTAAAAATAGTGCGTGTAAAATAAATCACATAATACTAATATATACCTAATTTTCTGGAAGTCTGGGGTGCGACTAAACCCGTTGAAGCAAAAGCAGGTCCGCCCCTGCCTGCTATTGCTTTTATGCATACATGTCTTAATCATTGTTAATATGTATATTATTTATTATTTTATGGGGTATATGATCTTTCTAAAACACATAAAAGGGAATAATGCATTCAAATTTACCCAAAAATAAGGGTTTTAATAAAAAAAATTAAACTCCCAAATTCGTGTATTTGAATTAGAGTAGATTAAAATAAAATTTAGACAAAATTGATTGGTAAATTTAATTTTTTTTAGTGCATACATCCTTATATATTGAAAGCAAACCCTCTTCGAAGTACATTGCAATGTTAAATAAAGATAGAAGAGTAGTCAAACATGGTAGAATCATTTTCCCCCGTAAAAAGTAGAGAAATTACTCATTTTTAAAAGGGTAAAAGTGCAATTTTACCAATAAAGGTATGTCCGAGGAGCATCTAATACCATAAAGTTTTCGAAAGCGCTAAAATGCACATAAAGTTTTTAAAATGGTGCAGATTTGACAACATTAATTGATTTAACATAACGGACATTAACCATGTACACGTGTCCAAGACAGCGAGGCAGGGATATGGAGGACAGTCCATGTAAGAAAGCTGACTGGGATTTCTCTAAGCAAGAAGCAAAACGACGAAAAACCCCAAGTGCTATCTCTGCGTCAAGTCCAACGACGAAACCACCTGCAATCAAGATGATCATTGCTGCAGAATCAAGATGGTCCACTTCACCGATGAAGTCTGATGGAAACCACCTGCAAGCAAACCCCCAAATACGTTCTCTGCGTCAAGTCCCTAAAATCCGAACCTAGTAGCTCTGATACCGACGTCGCAAGTAATAATGATACTCAAATCTCAAGAACACCAATCATTAATTGATCAATTCATCCCGTCAATTCATAATTCTTCACATTATTAATCAATTGCCGAACCAATTTCTTTAATCAATTGTGTTTAATTTACTTATTTTCGATCACAAGGCTAGGTCAGATCATGGTGAACGTGATAACGGCAAAAGCAAAGGAGACAGAGGAAAAAATCGACAAGCTCATGCAAGGAGGGGATTTAGATCCCAAGCAGGAGAAGGCATTGAAATCCTGCCGTGGAATATACGAATTCGTTCTAAAGACGGACATTCCAGAAGCCATTGAAGCTCTACAAAAAGGGAACCCTAAATTCGCAGAAGACAGAGTGAAGGATATAAGAAACGAAGTAATATATTGTGAGGGAGAGTTCAACGGTGAGAGATCTCTACTTAAATCAGAGAACGACGCCATGCGTGAACTTACTGGGATTGTTGTCGCCATTGTTAGTCAATTACTATAAGAATCGTGTTTAATTTCTTCACATTATTAATCAATCGCCGAACCAATTTCTTCAATCAATCGTGTTTAATTTACTTATTTTCGATCACAAGGCTAGGTCAGATCATGGTGAATGTGATAACGGCAAAAGCGAAGGAGACGGAGGAAAAAATCAACAAGCTCCTGCAAGGAGGGGATTTAGATCCCAAGCAGGAGAAGGCATTGAAATCCTGCCATGGAATATACGAATTTGTTCTAAAGACGGACATTCCAGAAGCCATTGAAGCTCTACAAAAAGGGAACCCTAAATTTGCAGAAGACATAGTGAAGGATATAGGAAACGAAGTCATATATTGTGAGGGAGAGTTCAACGGCGAGAGATCTCTACTTAAATCAGAGAACGACGCCATGTGTGAACTTACTGGGGTTGTTGTCGCCATTGTTAGGCAATTACTATAAGAATTAATGACCATTAAAGTTGCTGAGCTTTGTTGCTTTGTTATATTTGCTGCTACAATCTAGCTTTTGATTTTGTTATGATTCTAAAAGTATTAAATTTTTTGTAAGGTGTTTTTGTTGTTAAAAAAAAGCATTTAATTAGTAGTATATTAATGTTTCTACAACTTTCTTCGAGCCCATTTTGCAAGCCCGTTTTACTTCTTACTTGGAGAAATCCTAGTCAGCTTTCTTACATGGACTGTCCTCAATATCACTACCTTGCTGTCTTTGGCACGTACACATGGTTAACGTCCATAATGTTAAATCTGTTAGTGTTGTAAAATCTGCACTATTTTAAAAACTTTATGTGTAGTTTAGCACCGTCAAAAACTTTATGGTATTAGACGTTTATCAAACATAATTTTATTGGTAGAATTGTACATTTGTCCCTTTAAAAAAAAGGTTGGTGAGTTATACTTGTAGCTAGGGCTGAGTAAATGACCCGGAACCCGCTAGACCCTCCCAAACCCGCCCGAGGATTTTCCCATTTGGGCCCGCCCAAAAAGGGCCCATCACAGGTGGGCCTAAACGGGACGGGCTCTGGCATTAAACGGGCGGGCTACGGGCACACCCTCGGGGCTGCCCGTACCCGCCCATATATATTTAAATATTTTATGTGTATGTTTTTTTATATATATTTAGTCTTAAAATGTCATACTATGGGTTTGCTTGGCTTGTTTGGCTAAGGCATGTCTCAAATGCCTCATGTATGGTGTTCGATTCCTATGTGTTGCACTTGCACACTACTTTTTTATAAGCATCTAACCCCTTTTTTCTTACTTTAGACAGCTTTCTTTTTTTTCACCAAAGACTCATTTTTCAGATCGCTTTCTCAGATCAGGAGCTTGGCAGCTTGCGTCGCGTGTCCTCCAGCTTTCGTCGGTCGTTCTTGATCTCGTCAGAGTCGTGCGAGAAGCCGAGAATGCTGCAGTGCGACTCGTCCCCTCCCTCGCTCTGACCAAATCCCAGCTTCAACCTTCTCTCGTTCTCCACTTCTCCATCGTAAGAAGTCAGAAGCTACAACATCCGCCGCCACCGTCGCTGCTTCCTGTCCTCACTTCTCATCATCCTCCTTCAACCCTCTGATTCTCCACTTCTCTTTCTCTCCTATTGCCACCGCCACGAGAATGTTGCAGATCGGCTACCGCGAGAATGCCGCCACCCATGGCCGATTCGTCTCCAACGGATCTAACCTGGGCACAAGCACACTACTTTCTTTGTTTCTCAGGTCAATTTGACTGCTTTGTCGTTAATTTTTTTTTTTGGCTATGTTGAAGAAATTTGTTGATATTGTTTTATGCTCTTGAGTCTGGATTGTTGGTTTGTAAGCTCTAGGTCGATGAGTTCATCCTCCTTCCCTTTCTTTCGTTTTCGTTTGTTGTGCAACTTGAACTTGGCGAGCTGTCCCGGCTGTCCTATGGGAAAACAGGCTGCCCGTTAAACCTGCCCGAACCCAACGGGTTTTGGACAGCCCGTTCATGATGGGTCTAAACAGGCGGGACGCGGGCTGACCATCGGACCAGCCCGTCTCGCCCGCTACTCTGCCCTACTTGTAGCGATGTGGATAACCCACCAGGAGGCGGGCAACCCGCATTATAACCCCTGATAAAGGCCGAAACCTCAAATCCCAACGATTAGGCGTTAGGGCTTTCATTTTGGAACGAGGAGACGTCCGTGCTGCTGCAACGCTCGGCGACACACGTAGCAATGGGTAATCTAATCCCTCTACTCTCCTTCGCAATCAAGCGAGGATTCTCATCAATTTGTATTTCTTATCCTGTAATATCTGATTCAAAAATGATTTGTTCCAGCTCGGATCAAGGTTCACGAGCTCAGGCAGAAAACGAAGGCCGAGTTGCTAAACCAGCTAAAGGATCTGAAAGCCGAGCTTGCTCTGCTCCGTGTTGCTAAAGTCACTGGTGGTGCTCCCAACAAGCTCTCCAAGATGTAATGACTGCGTTCCTTCCTTTCTACTTTCATTGGTTTTTCGTAGCGCGTTTCCGCACAATCCTCGAATCAGACATCATTGCATTTCAAATTTCATTGCGTCTATATATTCTGTCCTATTGTAACTGGTTCTATGTTTCTTTATTGCCCATAAGGCATTTCTGTTTAAAATTTTCAATTTTGGGATGCAGCATAGTGGGGACATTGTCCTCTTAAATATTATGGATTTTTTCATATTTATTTTACCCTATAATTGGTGCTTGCAAAATGGGCCGTACGTATCCGGATATGGTATCACATATCATATTTCACCGAAACAATAACAATTTGGTCACATTGCATCTCGCATTTGTTTCTTTTGTTTGATTTAATCGGTGGTGGTAAGTGTGTTTAAGATTCTTACATTGTTACAATATATGCAGAAAGGTAGTGAGGTTGTCCATTGCCCAAGTGTTGACGGTGATTTCTCAGAAGCAGAAGGCTGCCTTGAGGGATGCATATAAAAACAAGAAGTACTTGCCTCTTGATCTGCGCCCGAAGAAGACCAGGGCTATTCGCAGACGGCTTACCAAGCACCAGGTAATAACTCGTTGACCTTAACTTGTAATTTTTGTTCTTTGTGAATGCCTCTTTTTTATAACAGTTTTCCAGCATCATTCCAAATATATTAGTTTTATGAATGTAAATATGGTTTCTGGATTTTTAATTCATAATGAAGTCTTTACTCTTCAGCGTTCCTTTAAGTAGTGAAGCACTCTGATAATGCGTTCTTCAATCTGTAGTATTGAATCAGTTTTCTCTATTTAATTTAGAACTGGCTTTTTCTCTGATATAATTTAACACGACTTGCCACTTTGGATTCATTATTATGGATTGACTTGAATATGTGCGTTAAAAGGACTTGGATGTAACACAGTCGTGTGATAGGAAGACTTTACTTGAATAAAATTCATCGATTATTGACTACTAATACACCTGATACTGATAGTGAGATTGGAAAGGCAACTCAGATAAATTATTAATTCATGTATGCGAATATCTGATGGAGATTGGATATACATGATCAATTCAATCATTCATTTGTTTTGTTTGGGTACTCAGCCCTTTCTCAAAAAGACTAGTTGCAGACCATTCTCATCTGCGCAGCGTATTTGCGTTTCATTAAATCTCTCCCCCCCCCCCCCTCTCTCTCTCACACACACACACACATTGTCGCTGCATTGAAGTCATTTCCATTATGATATTTGCAGGCTTCACTCAAGACTGAACGGCAGAAGAAGAAGGAGACATACTTTCCTTTGAGGAAATATGCCATCAAGGTGTAGGTCTCTTAGGAGCAATCTCAGTATTTTTCGAGTTGGAGCAGTCTTATAGTACTTTTCCAGTTTTGATACATGTCAACTTTTAGCTTCGGCTTTGTGGTATTAATTTTTTGTGGTGTTAATTTTGGCCTCTTAAAACGGTTTTTTCTCCAACTTTCTGAGTTTCAGCTGAGTGGTAATCCTGAAAGTACACTAGGGATAAGAACTAATACTTGTCTCCGTTTTCCCTCTTTTTTGCCCTTTTATATATCAGGAACAAAAAAGCAAACATGATGTCGCAATTTATCTTGTCTGGTGTTGCTTGCGACTGCTTCGAATCTTTATCATTGACTTGAAACAATTGGTTGAATAGCATGTCATGTCAAAACGATGAAAGATCATATGGGTTCACTAATGTGTTGTAATAATGTAAAATATGTTTAAGAAATATGCTTAAATGTGGCGTTAAATAATGTCCATTTCTTTTTTTTTTTTTTGGCCGCAGCCAAGTATTAATCTGTTTCATATTTGAGTTCATACATGTATAATGCATATGTGCGTGTACCCTCTAATTTCACTTTCAACATGCATAATATATAGCTTAAAAACGGTTTTAAAAAAATTAGAGAAAACTGACTAAATATAGTTGTAGCTCAGAAACCCAAATGAAAAAATTAAGTTACGACTTCAGAGCATCTTAAGCGGGTTCACATTGGATATAGGGCCCAATCTTGATTAGGATTATTCGTAGATGGATTTCAGAAGTTTAGTAGATGTGACAGGAAAACGACATGTTTCTTCAGATATCCTTTGGTCCAAGTCCCATTATCATCTAAGATTATACCTCCACAAACAGTGGATATTTCTTTGTTGATTTTTGAGCAGCCCCTTCGTGGCTTCTATCTTCATGTATTTCGATAATCTTTGTATATTTTTTGTAGCAACATTCACATATTAATGTGTACTAAATGAGAATAATTTTCAATGTAAAAGTTCAGATCAGAAGCAATATTTGATACGGAAAAATAATGCTCAAAGCCTTAAATACATGCTCTGTATCAGGCATTCAGCAGACGAAAATATAGGGCAAAGCAACATAGCTGTAGGATTTCTTTTTAAATTTATTTTAAACTTCTAGGGATATGAAATATCAAGTCTTCATGAACAATTTAAAAGAATATTCATGTAACATGCACTGAAAAAAATTAAATTGCTCAACATTTCCCCAGCTCCCGGATTCAGAAAACAATTGTCTAAAAGAAAAGGATAAGAGGACGAAACACAAAAGAAATGAAGCAACTTCCATAAAGGTCGGCTTGAAATTGTGGTTCGCAAGACTCCTTTTTGGATTGGCCATCATCAGTTTGCCCAATGCTAAAAACAAAACTCCGACTTCCTTTAGGGAGTAGGAGTAAGATTAGGATTAGGATTAGGATCAGGATCTGGATTCTCCTTCCGATATCGTTCAAGAATTAGATTACACTCATTCATGGTACGTGCATCTAGAAGAGCATGATTCCAAAGTTTGATCATAAAGAATCTCCAACACCTACAAACATGAACATGATAGATTCAGTTTATTCATAGCAAAAAATGCTTCATCCTCTGGGTAAAAATATCAAATATAGCCAACAATCACAAATTATATACGCATCGCTAGGAAAATGGAGATTAAATGGAACAAAGCACGCATGGAACTTTGAGAAATTACAAAAATTACAGACTATTTCTTGTTCTTTTGGTCAACAAAGTTAAAAGACAATCTTGCTAATAACGAAGATCACTACACGTCAGAGAAAAACAGAAAATTTCAGACACAGAAGTGATACGTACCAAGCTAGTGAAGTGGATCGGACAAGTTCAGGGGCATGGAGTTTTGAGAAAGCTTCACATGCCCATGGAATATGGCCATCAGCAATAACACTGCCAAGAAAATGACATCTGAGACTAGAAAGTAGAAACTAGAATGGACAAGCACATCAACTTTCTCAATCTTAAATGATCCTATATATATATATATAAATCTTGAATGGTCTTTGAGGATGAAGTAAAATTTGTTGTTAACATGCTACAGCAAGATGAGTAAACCAAAATGGAGATAACTTGTTACCGCTGCTTCCGAACAAATGAGTTCCACATATGCATGATTTGCTTCTCATCTTTGGTCACATCAACAAAATTATCAAGCATCTGCAAAATAGCTGAGTTAAGGGGGGAATTCCAATTCTCATCGTTGGTCACTTCAATAGCAATTTGACATCTATAAACAGACAACAGTAGATTAAGAATATAATTAAACATACCCTTCTATCTTCAAAATCTGCCACATCATCATCAACTTCATCTTCACTATCTTGATCTGATAGAACTTGTTCAAGTGCCATTGGCTTTAAAAGCAAAAGAGAAGAAGATGACTAACAAATCTTGTGGACATGTGATAGCAGTCAAAGAAAAATTGAACATATATTTCACATATCACCAGGAAAAACTATTTTCTTCTTCTCTTTTTTATTCTTTTCTAAGCTGACATCTAATGATTAAGAATATCGTTCGATCTCCCGGTTACCATGGTTAAAGGCAGCCTAAAAATTTTTCAGAAAGAAAACCATTAATCGTAGATATACAAACAAGAAGCAGATATAATGCAGCAATCAATAATACTGATCCCACCAAGGTACATGGTTTGACCTCATTACACATCAGTGTCTGCAATAATTAGTTTACTACACCCAAACAGATATAAATTAATGTAAACTATTTTTAAAATTAAATAATTGTTTTAAGAATTACTTGTCTTGAATCTTGGCCCAAAAAAAGTTGTCTTAAATCACATAAAATTAGCAAATGATGTTTCACTGAAAGCAAAACCGATTACAAAAAGAGTGCGGACACATTATTCAGGAAAATTTTAGAACACAAGTGTAACACAGTCATTGATACCTGGGCTCTGTGAGAGTGAAAAAACTGCCGTTTCCTCAGGAGGGCGCAACTGAAAGTTTTCAAAGAATTACATGGAATTTATATTCACTGAGTTTTATGTATAGCTAGCAATAATATAATCACAAATAGAAAAGTTAATCATAATTATAACTTCACCATAGCTTGGAAAGATTAAGCTTAGACAATCACACTTGATGTTTAGAACTGGTTCTTGTATCATATATCTAGATGTGTTGTACACAGTATTAACACAATTGAATTTGTAATTACATAAATTGCATACTACCAACGAATTTAGCTACTTCATTCATGTTGAGATATATTAGGGATATCATTAGTGAGATATATTAGAGATATGATTAGTATTGATATCATTGAGATATATTAGGGATATGATTATGATTATGTATATCTCTCTAAATGTATAAATACCCTATTAGGGTACATCAATGAGAATGGGAATTTCAACATATTTCTTTTATCATCTAACATGGTATCAAAGCCTGGTTGATACGTCCAGGCGAATGTTTTCGTTCCATTTCTATTCTTGGTTCTAGGTTTGCTTCTGATCTGTCTGTTCCTTGATGTCCTATAAGCGTCTTCCTTTCTGTTGGACCATCTCGACTCAGCCTCTGTTGATTCCCAGAACGCTCGACACTATTCATTCACTGTTCCACAAAGCTGCAGTATGTGGGTGACGTCAAAACCCGACCTCCTTTCCGTACATGCGCTACACATGGAGGATCAGATGGCTCCGATCGGCCATTCCTCGGAGTATCGACGCCGTCCAGTGATCGTGTGGAGTACACGCACCGCCCGAAGCTTTGTCGTTATTTTCACGCGTCGATGTGTGACGCCGTTTTCCGGTGATTTTTTGACGGCGCTCCTGTTTTCCAGCTTTGTCTCCTCCTTGCCGTCCTTTTACTGGTGGTTTTGTCTCCTGGTTTGAAGATTTGTTTAGGTTCCTTCTGTTTGGCACTTTTGGTTATCTTATCTTTGGTTGGCTCCTGGTGTAGCTTCAACGGTTTCTATTGTCTTTGGCTAGCTTCTGATGAAGCTTCAGTGGTTTATGTTTTGTCTTTGGCTGGCTCCTGGTAATGCTCCAGCATTTCTATCTTGTCTTTAGTTGGCTCCTGATGTAGCTCCAACAGTTGTTTTCTTTTTTGGCTAGCTCTTAGTGTAGCTCCAGCAGTTTCTGTTTATCTCTTTGACTGGCTCCTAGTGTAACTCCAACGGTTCCTTTTGTTTTCAGCACTTTCATCATTTTGCTTGGTCCCTGGTGTGACCCTTCCTTGTGCCGGAAACAGAGATTACTTCCTTGATGATCGACGTTCGGTTGCATGTTCTGATGGTGCTGTCATTTATCTTTGATGTCTTTGAGGAGGATTTATCCTCAGTTTAGTCATTTATCATCATTAGATTGGTCTCGAGTCAATAAACAGGCTACGTCCCCCTTTGAATTAATTCATTTTAATATTTGGGGTCTTTATTCTATTGAATCTAAAACAGGTCAACTACCTTTGTAATAAGTTGGGCTTGATTAATATCTACGCTCCAACTTGAGGGGGAGTGTTGAGATATATTAGGGATATGATTAGTATTGATATCATTGATATATTATGGTAATGATTAGTAAGATATATTAGGGATATGATTATGATTATGTATATCTCTCTAAATGTATAAATACCCTTTTACAGTACATCAATGAGAATGGGAATTTCAAAATATTTCTTTTCTCATCTAACAATTCATAAAGTAGAAATTAATCTAGAGTGAAGCAGGATGACACTTAAAAGGTGACAGCCCAAAAAGGTAATTTTATTCACAATGTAAAAACCAGATCAGACTGCCCAACCGTTGGTTCAAAGGGAATCTGTTTGACTAAATGTCTTGTGGAAAAAAAGGGTATCATATCAACATACCGTCAGTTTAAAGGGAATCTGTTTGACTAATATAAATAGGGATTGGTCAATTTGGTTATCTGCTTAAATTCAAGAGTAATATCCTGTTTTGCTCTTCTCTTTCTTTGCTTTCTCCTCTTATAGGTTGCTTCTAAATCCCTCCTTTCATGTAATTATCTTTATTTTTAAATAATTTTCTTCATCTATCCCCCAAAAAAAAAAACAATGCAACAGCCATGAGATATTGATGGAGACTGTAGCATGGGATGCTAAGTCTCACATTTAGTATAGGATACTCAATGGGATATTAAAGTAAGTTGATTCTATAACTGCAAATAACTAGCTTTTGGGGTAGGGTTCTCCATCCCATTGAAGTTGGTCTGAAAAACTGCCCATTGATAATGAATAAGATGATAGTCATCCACAATTGAGCAGGACCGTTTGAAATAAGAAATATTTAAAGCAAAAGGCATGAGAGGAAAGAGTAGGCCAAAAGAGCATACTTTCGTGGGTCAGAAAGCTCAACAGATAACTTTCTTGTCTTGGCAAACTGTAGAACTGCAGGAGTCCCAAGGTTACTTTGAGATACTGATTGGATATATGGGTCTGGATGCAACTGCCCCATTACACTTGAAACCCCTACAAATTGAAAGAAAGTTGACATGTCATGAACAGTAGGTAGCATCAATATTGGTATTTGTAATAGTAAATGTCAGAAATAGCTAAAATGCATATCTCAAAACCTAACACAGATCAGTGTTGGGTCCAAGCAGGCATGCTACTATCATCATCCTCAATGAAATACAAGACTTTTCTGGATAAAAATACCAAGCACAGTGGTTGCAAAGACAGCAATAAATCAAACAGTTTATGCAGCTCGAAAAAGTTGCATACCATCAGCTGAGATCAAAAGCTCATCTTCTGCAGGAAAGTCAGGTCCTACAAGAAGTGAATGCACACGCTTTCCATTTTTAGAGGTTAAGGACTTTGGTCT
>JANTPZ010093592.1:0-10518 GCA_025593235.1 Vachellia pachyceras | reverse complement strand
TAGCTTCTCTAATCTCAGGAAATTCAAAACGTACAGAAACGGAATGAGAGGCTTGAACCTGAAATTCCGATGTCATATCCGAAAATGAGTCCGCTGGTCGCGGCAACGATGCAGGTAATGACCACGGAGAGCGTTATCCGGCCACTGAAGGCAGGTGCGTCGACGGCCATGCCCCCCACCGCCATTTTGGATCTGCCAAACCCACCACCCTCCTCTGCCTGCTGATTTATATACTTACAACTCTTCTGTGTTTGCCTGCACTACAATTTTCCACCATGCTCATTCACACATTTAATTACTCTCCTTTCTTAAAGTAACATATGCATGCCACTATCCACCCCCACGTAATGGTTACGAGTTAAATTAATCACGTCACTCCTTTTCGCTTACTTTGACCATTACATATATATATATATGTCGGCATACAAGAATGCAGACGACTAATTCACAAGGTTTTTTAAAAATGAAGTTTAACGGTTTCTGTGAGTGATGGAATGACTTGATTTACATATTATTACTAATAAAATTGCATGGTTTGGAAAGCCTCCTCTCACCACAACATATTGGTAATGTTTGGGAAAACTTTACTTAAACGACACACGCGTGTCAAAATAAAAAATATTTTGAAATCTGTAAAAAGTATTTTAAAATCCGTAAAAAATATATTGAAACTCGTAAATTCTTTTCGAAAGCTGTAAACTCTTTTCTTCTAACGGATTCTCAAATACACACATTCTAATTAATCCGTCTTTGAAATTTAGAACTAAATACGTTTGTTATCCAGGTAATCGACCTCGCTAACGACACGAGAGAGAAAAAATTGGAGGCAAACTGATTGGCTATCGTCATGAGATTTTTTTTCCCGCTAAAGAGAATGTATGCGTATCACCTTTTTCTTTCTTTTTTAAATTGAGGGTAGGTATATACACCACAGTAGCTACCCTATGCCGCTGATGCCTTCAATCAAAAAGAGCGAGCCTGCGATGATATATTAATTAATCGGGGAGGTAGCTAGACATACAGCAGCAATTTTAGTTGATCTAGTCATAATTATAACAGCTAAGCAGCAAACAAAAAAAATGAATAGATAATTGAGTATCCGGCTGAGCAATAAGAGAAGAATATCGTTGCCAGAGACGACCTGTTCTACATTTTCTCTGGACTTTTGACTTTGCAGCTTTGAACTCCTGTGGATCTATATACTAACAACACAAGGTTTGGCATGTGTATTAAGCAGCAATTGGCTTGAAGTATAAGACAAAATATATTATGCCATGATTAACAAGCCCAAGCAGATTAAAAAATAAGCAACTTGGGAGCTACACATGGTGGGAAGAGATTTATCTACAGTATTGTTGAATTGGCCGGCATGTTCAGCTATGAGAATCGAATTAACTACAGTTGATCGTGGGTACCAGACTGTCTCTTAAACACAAGATTTGCACAAAATCGTGGCCACAATCTTAAGGAGACTTAGCCCATCAAAGTATGCATGGTTTCTCACAAGATTCCTTTTGCAGGGCATGAGTCGTATAGGTACGTAGGACTTTGGGTGGCGATAACTATATACATACACACACAGCAACGGAAGCATGCAGTACTACAGATGACTAATGAGGCAGCCAGACTCAGATGTACTGAAGGAGGTGACTTGCGCGTTTTTTCTAGTATATATACATCTCCAGTAGCATTTGAATGTTTATTTGTTGCGTAGTGAGGAACTCGCTTGTTCTGCTGTTAGAATTAACACCTATTGGTAACACTGTTGGTTTTCATTTCATTCATTTTCGTATCTGAAAAAACAAGGCCGTACATTGAAAAGGACCAGAATGATATGATGGCGACTGAGCGAGGGGCACCGAGCAGGACACCAGGTCCAAGCAGTCGGGTCGCTATACACACACACAATGAAGGTCAAGTCACTCTCACGACCAATTCACATTACATTACACTTTCAAAATTCTATATTTAATTTGCCTTTCAGATTCAACTCTTTTGGAAGAAGATAAGACAGAAAAATTGTTAAATTATCCGCCACCCTTCTAATAAATAATTGCATGTTGTTTATCATGCTTATCCTTATTCATGAGTTGGCCTTGCATATCTTTTCTCTAGCTTCCAACAGATAAGCCACTCAAGCCACGAGACTTTTAAATTTATTTTAGAATTTATAAATAAATATTATTATTTAATAAAGCGAACATAACTTTGTTGGATCATTTAAGCCCACAACACTGTCACCCTGACAACATTTCTGCCTTAACGGGTAGGCCCAAGTAATTTATTACTTGGATCCATCCCAATAGTTTTTCCACCGTGACCGTGACCCTACTTTTTTTTTGCCATGATCCTTCTACGACTATAAAATGACTTGAATTTTCAAATTCCTAATTGCCCGTAACAAAAGGGAATGTAACAGGCCCAAAGCCACCAATCAAATAGTCATGTTTTAAATAAGGAAGCACAACCTATCGTCCATGGGTTCAACTAGTGAAAGAATTGAGCTAGTATTTTTATCTAAAGGGAAATGATTTGATCCTGTAGAGTGCCACTTTATTGCAGCTCCAATTGCGTCTCCCCATCATCACAGCTTAATAAAGCTGATTTGACCTACCTATGTGACCAGAATTAAAGGACTTACTTAACATACTCCAGTACCCACAGGAACAGGTCCCAGTGGAGAGTTAGATGTCATACCCTTAAATTATGGATGAGCCCAACCCTTTTTCTAAAATTTAAAAAAAAACAAGAACGAACAACGCAGCCTGTGCCAGCATTGCCTTCTCATCCTTATGAGTGCAAGTTACGATACAACGCAACGCAAGTGATATGATAGTTACAAAAATCAGGAGCAAAACCCAAATCGCTTCATCGAAAGTAGACACCGAGGACAGCATAATATTATGAACCTTCGCCCAAGAATTAGCAGCCGGTCCCTTTCAGGTCAACACGTTAAGAAACCTAAGACATGAGTTGTGGAAACCCATGATACAAGGTCAAATAATATGATAACACATACCCACTATTAAACAAAACCAGAAGGTATACAAATCACTTGAGTTAGACCTAGCAAGTTATACCAATGCAATGCTGCTCTCACCGCCGGGTGGCTTCCGCACGCCTCCTAGGTAGTCTCTAGATTCTGCCTTCCCATCAGCGAAAATGTTACTCCCACTCATCTCCCTCAGTTTAGCCACACTCAACGCCTTCTCCGCAGATGCTGGTGCTGCATCACCCTTGAATATGTTATTCCCCGAAAGCTCCGCAAATTTCTGGTTATAAATTTTTTTTGATGTCTTCAGCAGTTCCTCACCGGACTTGCTCTTGCCCTCATCTCCCTCACCCTGTAAACCCATATCACAAGCAACTTGTTATTCGCATGGATGAGGATGCAGCTTACGGTTTCGCAGCCGTACACAAGTTGTACTAGGTTTCAAAAATTGTACTGGCACATCTCAGTAGCAAAAGCATAGCCAACTTCAGTTTCCTTACTTCTCAAATTACAGTTGTCTGATGATTCATGCTAGTTACCGACACATGTGAAAGTCTTTACATTGTAAGATGGAGAGATCAAAGTTGAAAAGAATTTACATGAGAAATTAAAGTTAGCAGCTTATTGTGACGCATACCTGGTGTGGGGAAGATTCACCTATGTTTATGCTCCCTCTCAGCTCCAGTATGCGAGGAGTTACTGGCCGGGGTTTAATTTCTGGAGGGGGAGCAAATATGTCGTGACCCGTGAGCTCTTTGAACTTTGAATCAGAAAGCTGCTTCTTCAACAGTGCGTCTTCACTTTCCAGTGTTCCACACAGCTCACGCTGCTTGGCCACCTCAGGCAACGTAACGGGCTTTTTGGGAGAAATACTCTCCTCCTCACTAAAAGAGATATGACTGATTCCAGCAATCGCTTGCTACAAATTTTCAACATTAAGAAATGAGAACAACAGAAATCAAGTGCGCAAGTTAATCAATATAAGATAAAATGATACAAATCCACATAAACATATAATCACCAAAAACTGTCCAAACAATAATATAATACTAGAGAAATAAATATAAATAATACCTGGTACATGCGCACTCCTGTTTTATTCGGAGGAGGATTGGCACTGCCAGATTCAGATGCGTCTTCTTCCCCATTGGCTGCAAAGATTCCGCTGCCTGTTATCTCCTTCATTTTGTACTCAGAACAAGGTTTCCTGGAAATTTCATGGTCAAAATATTTTAGATGTCATAACAAGAAGAGGCACAAAAAGAGTTGGCCTAATTATATAGAAACGATAGCAAGGATTGAAATTTCCTTCATAATATTATAATTGTACTTTCTCGATATCAAATTTGCATCCAGCTCGTTTAGAATAACGTGCTACAGTCAAGGAAATATTTATGCAGCGCATCACCCTAAGAACCAAAAGATAAGAAATAAACGAGGAAACATGCCAAACAAATCCATATTCAAGAAAGTTTCGGCTAACATATTTGTATCTAGATAAAATTTTAACAGCAAAAACATACAAAGATATGTTAAAGCCACTAGAAGTGCTTTAAGAAGCAACCTGTGAGATATTTCTCAAAGCTGGTGTCCGTGGCTGTATAAAACACTCAAAAAGTGTCAACTTTATTAAATTATTATAACTGTTCTTTCCAGGATTATAACATTTATGTAATCTCACATGATCTTCTTGTGATACTCATGGCATTTTATGGTAAATTACAATTTGCGGTGACTTTGACCACATTTCTCTGGAGCAATATTATGAACTTCCTTCAGCAAAAAATTTTTTCATATCACCTACAACACAACAGCTGTTGAATGCCATTACACTGTTCTTTAAAATGGCAAACAGTTGACTGCACTATCTTATGTCAACGTTTTATTTGTGAAACGTAAAATCTGCTAGCATTTAAATTGATCGATGCATTATGATTTTAAAGGATCGAGAAAGGCTGAAAGATAGAATTCCGATGAGCAAGCCAGAAGACTAAACAAGGGTTATGGTTTAACGTTTGATCCACTCATGACTCATCCAAGTCCAGCAACTTATACAGGCCATCTGACCCCTTCGCACGTTAAATGAGAAAAGACAGTTTTTTAAACAATAGAAGAGGCCAAACGGGGATGGAAATTATGTATGTCAATAATCAAACATTCAATTCAACAAACAGTGGGTATATAAGAAGAAGTCGGATTTTAAAAAATAACATGTAGCCAGAACCAGAACAGTGAAAACCAAGAGCAAAGCTAAATGATGACGTAGGTTAAAAAATAATGGCGTGACAGCTCCACTGATGACTATGTTCAAAATTTTACAGTAGATAAGACGGGAGAATCAGATATCACCGTTTATTTAAGCCCTCGACCTCTTCATCCGTCACCTGACCTCCAAACACCACCTTACTGATCCCATCGGACGGCTAACATGGCATCCCAGATACCAATCAGAGAAAACAAAAGAAAGCGAATCACTTAATCACCCAGATTATAAAAGCTCTACATAATGACTCGGAAAGGGAAAGTAAAGAACAGGTTCAAAAGAGCGCAGAGATGAATGGAGAATAGAGTCGGATTTCAGAGTAGGATGAGGAAAATGGGCACCTGGTGAGAACGAGCAGCGGAAGCAGGAGCCGGAGAATCGGGCGGGGGAGTTTCGGACCAAGTAAGCAGATCTGCAGTGGAAGTGTGAGGCTTCCTCACCGGAGTGGCCCTCTCCATTGTTATTGTGAAACACCGGCGAAAAGTGGAAAAAACTGAGAAGAAGACGGGAATCGGAGCCGCAATACAGGAAGGGAAGGGAATAATGCGGAAGAGTGATAGGCTTTCAGTCAGGCGCGTTCACAGAGAGGAGGCCCAGTTCCGGGATGATGGAAGGCAATGGAAACAGAATAGAACAATGGAAAAACAGGAGGAATGAGAGAAGGAGAAAATTGCGGGGCGAGTGCGAGTTTTATCTAAACTTTGGAAGCCCGGGGGAGGAGGAAATGACGACGATGACCTCCCGATCTGGAAGATTCTTGCTTTACTTTTACTTTTATCCTTATTTTTGATTTGGAAGGGATTGCTTTTCTTGTTGATGCTTTGGCTCGTGAGGGAGTGGATTGGAAGGGAGGGGTAGAAGTAGGGGCTACTCTTCCTTCCTTCACCTCTTTTTTCAGTGTTTTTTAAATAAAACGGACCAAAGCGCCTACCAACCATAAATATTACCGTTCCCCTTTTTGTGCTTTCCGTTTCTCTCCTGTATTTGAATTTTTGAGATTGCCTCTGATCTTTTTTTTTTTTTTTTTTGTGTACACAAATAAAATGGGAATACGACGAGAGTTCCACCACCTTGTTGAGTCATCGGCCAAAAAAGAAAGTGATTTAAATTCAAATGATGCAGCACAGTGCTTTTAAAACGAGAGGGGCTGGCGGGTGGATCCAGCTTAGCGCTACTTGTGAATTGTTACTTAAACATCGAATCCAGCACTTAATTACATGCATGCCCCTCTCCGTTTATTTTGTGGGTTGGGTTGAGGGAAGTAGGAGGAGCACATTCGAATCTCGGGGGAGGTAGCGATTCGAGAGAGTGAGGAAAGAGAACCGATGTAAATATATAAAAGAAATTATCTCATAAGATGGCACTCGTCTTCACTCCACCACACGCCCCCTCCAAGCCTTTCCCCTTTCCCTCATCATTAATTCATTCCGTTACCTGTGAGTTGTGACTTCCACCCACACATTCTAATTTTAGTGCTCCCTTCCTTCAGGAATTTAGTTGTCAGATTCCTCTCATTCTTTGAGGGCCTGATCCACCTCAACCCCCAACTTCGCATAATCCGATCGGTGCATAAAATGGAACAGACTCGGGGTTAGGCTATAATCGGTCTGGATCACGCAGCCTTAATCTGTGTAGGGTGGGGGGATTAAAAGGGGAGAGAGAAGGAATGAATGCTGCAGATACGTAGCACAGTGCTGTATTGGACCAGGACAACCAACAACAGGAACAGAATAATGGACACATGCTTGAGAGGAAATACGAGGCCAGGGGGGTATTCATGATTACCATGTTCTTTTTTAAAAAAAAAAAAAATTGCAGAGGTAAAGAGAGGGTGGGCCCAGAAAGCAAGCTTTGAAGAAATGGGAAAAGAATATAACACGTGTCCCCACATGGGCAGCGAAGAATAACTTGAAGCGCACACACCCACAGAACCGAATGCAAGGCGGATCCTTTAATTAACAAGCCTCAACGTCATCGCTCCCTGCCTTCCATTAGGTTTTCCTTCGCCATCCAACCCCTTCGCTTCTTTTTATTATTAAAAGCTCCCCACTCACCTGTTCCTGTCATCATCGTCAAATATCATCAATTAGTTAAGTTGTAACTTTAGATTTGGATAGTTCTGTGCCCCACATTCATGATCTGCTCTCATGAATTAAAAGCGGCACATTGCTGTGATTAATGCCCTCCCCGAGACATCTTATCCAGATTAACTGAATGACTCCCCACTGAGTCTGCATCAACCACCGACCCCTTCAGTATTAACACCATGACTGCAGATATGTCAAACCCTTTTTTGCGGGATCATGGCAGAACGGCCAGTCAGTCTGATGGCCATTTATGTTCCTCTTGCATTCTAATCTTTGGGTTTTGAGATCAGAGGCCATTCATCGGCATATGTCATATTCTTTTAGGCGGACACCCAAAATCCAAGTATATGAATTCATGGCATCAAAATTCCGTGGCCATTCGTATGGCGACGGGTGAACAACTGGCCTGGGGTTATTTAGGCAGCGGTTGTTGCTTGCTGGAAACAGGGGAAAAGAATATCAGAAGTGGTCCTCGGTGTTTTAAGGTATGCGCCAGTATAAAGTGGGTGTAATAGTCACTATCATTAAGAATCCTGTAATGGGGCATATGCCATGAGCCGATACGGGGGAAGTGGAACCGGATCACAGGAAAATCTTTTTCAGTGAGTTGTATTCGTTGTTGTATGTACAGATTCAAAAGACTAGTGGGGGTGGTAATTAAGTAGCTGCAGATAAGAAACATGTACAGTTCTTGTCAAGTGGCCTTGTATATTAAAGAGGTAATAATTCGATTTTGGTGAGGGTGGGTTTATATTATGACAACGCATCAATTTCAATCAATCCAGTGTTTTAAAATTTGGAAGATTTCCACCAACCCGATAACATGGAGTGTGCAACGGCTATAAACGGGCGATCATAAAAAAATTAATGCCATTAAACGCCCACCGTGAGGCTTGAAGCCTTGCGACTGAGCTAGACGGGCTGCTTCTTACTCCCTGATGAACAAACTTTTACAGGTCAATTACAGCACGCACAACCGCACACAAAACTAAAGATTTGCACAATTATCAATATCAATATACATTATACAATTAGCAAGTCAGCTCGTAAATGTTTGCGTATAGGGGTTCGATGAGCCTAGTTAATTACAATAACAAGAGTTCCCATCTAATTTAAAATCATGAACAAAGGGAAGAAAAAAGGGAAGCAAAGAAAGGCATTACCGTTAGTTGTGGTGGCGGTGATTAAAAAGGATGTGAAGCTTAGTATTATCGTACTTCACCTGCATTATGTTGTTCGTTTCGTCGTTCTGTACGTTTTTGTATCACAAACAACCAAAATACAGATATCGATACAAATGTTGGCAATTCATCCCCAGCTCTATTCCTACCACAAAATTCAAAACAAAAGTTAGGCGCCTGATTAGAAAAACAAAACTGTGACTCTAACTCATGCACACATCTGGCTCTTGCATCGGCACACTTGTTCACTTCTCTGAAAATGTAATTGAGGGACACCCTGTTGCTCGCATCTACCAACGTTTGAGCCTCTTCACTGCAAATTCTAAAAAGGCGTGAGACGTTATCTCATCTCCTATTACCAGGGTTTTGGCTTCAGCGCTGTCACAAAAGATTAGTAACTTTGACCATCCCAAGTCTCTTGCTGTTTTGATCCCTTTGGTTGCTGCCTTCTGTACCTTTGATGATCATGTGAAATATTCAAAGGAAAAATAGTCCAAAAATTACCCAAGCACGGCTGATATCTTTACAATATCGTAATTAGTATCGTTAAGAGGCTTGAGTTAGTTTGCATGAGATTTAACTGCATGAGGTGATCTCTTCAACTTAATGCGCAAATTTGTCACTGACTCAACGAGTGGAATCTGTGGGTGATCCATCATGGGAAAAAGTTCAAACCTCATGAAGTTCTGAAAAATTCCCCAGGCGATAATGCAGAAAGGGCTGAAGTAAAACTAATCACCTAAATACGAGAAAGTCAAATGCCGTGGTACAACATAACATTATCTTCATCATCAGCATCGATGGCATCCCCATCGTAATCATGAACATACATTTCTTGGGACTCGGAAGAGTGAGCTTTTGAGAGGAAATCTCTATGATTGATTAAACCATCTGATTCCATGAGCTCCATCTCTGATTCAATTAAAGCTACCATCCGAGCTCTTTCCTTGTCCCTTGGATAGGCTCCATAAAGGAATGAATAGATCAAACAGCAGATTGCCAGTGGAATACCTAATGCAGTATATAGTGCCTTAGCCAATGATGCAGCGTTCTTTCTATCCGTCAAAATCTCTTCAGATTCAGTAGACCCTTGCGAAACTGGTTTATATCCATACACATGTTGAGCCAAAAGACCAACTAAAGGTGGGGCAAAAGATGATAGCAATGACTCAAAAGTCCGATCCAGTGCATATACACTTGTTCGTGCTCTCTCAGGAACAATCTCTGCAAATATTGGACTTTTGTCCATAGGCTTTATCAATTAGCTTTCACATAAGTCTCTAATAATAACAATTCTATCGAATTATAAAAGACCAGCATTGGTTTCATTTTCAGTTGTAGATTACTACAAGAAAAATCTTCTTATTATTCAACCATGAGTACACATAAATTTGTTTGCAAGAAGAATGAAAGTTGAACAATGAATATGTTAAAAGACGAAATTATTAGGTGATAATTGGAATGCTTTTGAGAGCATAGCTGACAGATTCACAATAACGAGGACTTTGGAGATCTTGGGCGGCAGTTATTTCCATACCAATCATTTTCCAATCTTAATGTATTGTTAATACTTTTATTTGTTCACAATTCAATGTATGACATTAAGAAAAGGAGTGAGGTAATGAAATTCCAGGGGGTCAGAGTGCAAATTGAATATAATAGGACAGTGATTCTTTAATAATGATTTAATGGAAGCAGAGGTTAGTTTGGGTAACCTTACTTGTTGGTAGCAGGAGCATTCCAAGAGATGAAGAATCCTACAATGATGAGGAGCAACCCATGTGGCACTGTTGTTGAGGGCTTATTCGTTAAACCCAACAATAATATTGCTGTAAGGGGGATCCCTGATGCAGAGCTTATCTGTGCCAGAATTATTCTTCCAGAGTTTGGAAATCGTGTAGAAAGGATATCCCCCATCTTGCCCCCAAATAAACCTCCAACGGAATTGCCAATCACAAACAAAGCTATGAGTAATGCTGTTTTGCTGTGGGAGAA
>JANTPZ010093591.1:0-20306 GCA_025593235.1 Vachellia pachyceras | reverse complement strand
TATGATAAATATGTTAAATAAAAACAAGAAGAAAAATCATAATACAAAAAACATTTACATGATAGTAATAAATGTAAAGAATACTGCTTAAAATCTATAAAATGTCATCACCACCTAAATGTCTACCTGTTACAAACTTTGGTTGTCATTTTTTTTACTCTAACTTTCGTTGGCATTGAATCTTTTTAGTCTATTTTCCATTATCATTTCAGATTTTATCTTTTCCCAATGTGCGGACTTACTTTTCTCAATGGACAAACTTGCTTTTCCCAATGTGCATCAAACTTGTTTTTTCCCCATGAGTAATAATATCCATCCGTCTTTTCAACATTCACGCCTTCTTTTATAGTTCACACTGGTGGTTGGTCCAAAAACAGTGGAAAAATGCTTTTATTATAAACATGTGAAGATTATTTCATTTTATAGAAAAATATTGTTGAACGTATTTTTAGGGTGTTCAATCGCTTTGCCAAACACCCCACTGAAACCTCCTTCCTTCACGTTTTTTCATCTCTCTCTCTGTTATCTTCATCTCCTTCCATTTTGTTCTGCATCTTCTGCTCTCACCTTTCTTCTTCATTTCTCGGATAAAATCGAGCTTATCGGAGTAGAATGACAATGACGAAATGAGAACTGAAGTGAAGACAAGATGAATCTTTAAGTAAAAACAGTGGATTTGGTGACGGTTAATCATGCTTTTTTTTTTCTTTGTTTTGAAAAAACAAGATCCTATCTTCTTCCTCCTGAGATTTTCTTATATGGTTTCATTTTTATCAGCCTGAAGAGACCATTCAACTTGTCGGGTTGTACCAGGTTACCCCGGGCCAAGTTGCTTTCACATTGGGTTTAAGCCTTACTCGAATCAGACAAATGGTTGGTTTACCACTTTTCAATTTTCTCATGGTGAGGGTTCGAACCCTGAAGATTGACAGCCGCAGTAATTAACGCAACTTTAAAAAGGTTGTCCCATCGGTATCTCGCTACCACCCTAAGGTCTCCTCGCGGGGGTCCGGATTAGTTTAGGACGGGCAATAAAACCAGGATACTGGATGATTTATACAAAAATAAAAATTGAACATGCCCGTCAGGTTCTGGTTTTTGAACCTTGCCAAAATGAAATGTTTCCCACTTTAGTTTGTGTTTTTCAAACGTATATACCAAGAAAATAATCAAATAATTTAAATTATAGTAATATGTAATAGTGTGTCACTAAAATGCCTTGGAATATTAATTCACTAGTTTAATAAATGACTATCTTGTTAAATACTTTCTTTATTAACTTACAATGAATATCTCACTCTGACTCTTTCTTTTTATAATAACTTTGCCGCATGATTTTTACACTTGAAATTAAAGGGAGTATGCTTCACGTTTAAATGTGTGTGTGTGTGTGTGTGTGTGTGTGTGTTCGACGTTCGGGAATTTCCCCCTTAAAATGTAAAATTCTCAAGAGTCTATAATATTGTGGGGCACCGTACGTGTGAAGAAATTAACAACCAAACAGCTTCAGGTCAATAGTTAAATTTTGCAATTAACTCACTCTTAGTATACACTCCATCTAGTTTTTATAAGACATTTTGATATTTTCATTGAGTATTAAATATTTTTTCATATATACCATATTTAATAAAGATGGTGAGAAAAAGTAAAAATTAATATAATATTAGAGTTTAGTGTAACTAAAAGAGAAATATAAGAAATCATTTCAATTTTTTGATTAATTTAATGATTTTAACTGATTTTATTGGCATGTTTGTATTAGTTAATTTATGTAAATATTCGTGAAATTTTAGAAATAATAAATATTTAAAAATAGAAAAAGGATAGACATGCAATCTATTTTTTTGTGGTTGCAGCTTATTTTCAAATGTGACATATTTTTAATTATGTACAAAATAAAAAGCGCACTACCACGGCAACAAACCCCCTTAGGTTGCTAGCTTAGGAAAGCTTCTGCTTACATCTTAATGTATTACTTTTGCCTTCAGTTTTGTGCATAAACTTCGTTTGAATATAATTACATTTCCACTCCAAAAAAAAAAATATGTTGCACACATATGAAAAAGAGTTACCTTTGCTTGAGGATCTATTTTGAAACGTGAAATTTTTTTAGCTATTTTGCTTAAAAAGTTTTATGATGGAGAATAAATATGTGTGAATGGACGTCATTTTCCCGAACAAGGAAAATTATTCATGATGTTGATAAGACCACAAGTTTTGACTAAAATTAAGCCAATATGTCACGTTTATGCAAAGATCATAGAAAATGTGTAGTGCTATTTGATTTCTGTGTGCCCACTGCCCACACAGACAACTAACTCAGCCGCCAATCCTTCAACATCTAATGAAGCTCCGCAAGTTCCGGAGGATGATCATTGATTCATTATTTAAGTGCAAACAATGAACATTGAGGCACACGTGGAGTTTTTAGTATATTCCCTTCAGTCTTTTCCATATTGATCGAGCGACTTCTAGAAGGAATTGATAGTTTTAAATATAAGTAAGGTATTAAAATTCGAATCGGCTTTTGAACTAGTCGGAGTAGTAGGTTAAGTGTCAATAGACCTATAGTTAGACCAACCATGTCAAAATATGATAATTTAATAAAAATATATTTGATTATGAACAAGATAATATAATAATATTTCAATAAAAAGGACAACTCCAAATATATTTTGATACATACATATTTCACATAATTATTTAACTGTAACAATAATAAATACAACATTGAGAATATATATCCATTCTTATAATCTTTTAAAGATTATAAAACAACAAAATAATATGACCCATCATGCAGGTGAGCACCCTTCTAGTTTGGATGCATAAACAGACCGGTTAGGTGGCTGGGTCACCAATTTTTGGGTCATCCCATCTACTGCAGGTTTCAATACACTAAATATAAGTATATTGGTGGTGGTTAACTTTTTTTTTTTTTTATATGAGCCCTATTATGGTTTATTAGATGGAGATTGAAAGTCTAATGCAGTAATTCTCTGTAACTCGAAAATCTAACTATTTGATTAATTAAGTGCAATGTAGACAAATTAAATGGCTAGCTCTCTATAACTTAAATAAGAGTAAAGTGGAAAAATAAAATTTATAGAGATAATAATGAGGAAAACCACATCTCCTTGATTTTGATGAGGTCCTTATTAAATTCTCTTGTTCTTTTTATAAACTACTTCTAACTAACCATATGTACAAATAAAAACTAGTTAAAATCATTAAATCTGTCATGAAATTTAAATAATTTTCAATATCACCCTTATTAGTTACATTAAATTAAACTTCAACATCAAATTAATTTTTACTCCCCCCCCTAACTTTTCTAAATATGGGTGGGTAAGAAAAAATTATTAAATGCACATTGAAAATAGCAAGTGCTTTATAAAAATGACTAATAATACTCTCTTTAAGTTGTTTTTATAAAACCCGTTATAGAAAAAAATTTCATCCTTTTTTAAGAACATTTGATAGTTTCAATAATATTAATTTTTTATGTATGCCCATATTTAATAGGAGTATTTAGATATATAATAGAGATTAATATTATGTTAGAATTCAGTGTAATTGTTAAAGGCAACAATGGGAATGACATGAATTTTATGACAAATTTAATGTCTATTTTTATTGGTATGTATGAATTACTTAGAAGGACCTTATAAGAAGGACCGATGGAGTAAATCCATTTTAATTAATTCTCATGTATCAAAGAATGACATTTGAGTCATTAAATATGCCTTTAATTGATATTTATCAAGTCTTTTTTATAAGTAACAAATACTCAACTCATGTAAAACGGTTTGGAGATAAAATTAGTCAAAAACAATGAATGTGTAAGAGATGTAATTTCTTTCCAATGATGCCCTTATTTATAAAGACGATTAGTGAGAGAGGGAATGATGGGGAAGATAAGAGAGAGAATTAGTGGAAAAAAGATATTAGAAACATATAATTAATTAGGGATAAAAATGAATTTTTTTAGATAAAGTCAAATTGTTGTTTATATTAAAACCAACCCTAT
Organism: Vachellia pachyceras; assembly: GCA_025593235.1. NCBI lineage: Eukaryota > Viridiplantae > Streptophyta > Magnoliopsida > Fabales > Fabaceae > Vachellia > Vachellia pachyceras. The sequence continues at coordinate 16,276 of JANTPZ010093591.1, read as the reverse complement.
AAGAGAGAATGTTGTTTATAAAAAGGATCATAACGAGTAAAATTTTTCAAGTTTTTCCATATTAAAAATTTCTTTTTCTACATTTACAAATTATTCTCACTCCTTTTCTTTTTCTTTCTTTCCAACAAAAATTAAATAAGTGCAAAATTAAAAAATCATTAACAATCTCTAAGTACACTTTTAGGATAAAATTCTTTTACAAGTGGACTTATAATAATGACAAGCGAAAGTACTTATATGGAATCCAATACCACTTCATTATGTTTTTAATATAAGTCACTTCACTAATTAACATAAACTAAAAAATGATGATTAACTCATTAAATCTATATTAAATTAAAAATAGAAATTTACCTTTATTAAGTAATATTTGAAGGGAAGAGAAAATAAGAGTCACATTTAAGCACCAATTATAGGAACAAAATTAATAAATAAGTATTAATTACTAAAATTTTTTAAAAGTGACTTATATTATTATGGACTCTTAACACTTTCAATTCTAGGCAATGAGTTTTATGCCTAGAATATAATTCATTTAAACTGTTGGCAGATGTCCCTTGTTTGTCGTAGAAAGTCAACAGTTTGACCTTAAAACTCAGGGTCCATTTGGATAAGCAATGACAAAGTAATTTTTTGGAAAAGGAAGTTTGGGTATTGTAGAAGATAGATGATAATGTGATATGATTTATGTTTGGATTGTAATAACAAAATGACTTTTTACGAAATGGATAACTTGTTTAAATAAATGTTTGAAATTGAGTTTTGGTAGAAAATGATTTAAAATTACATAAATCTCGTTAAATAATATATTATTTTACATATTATGATAATTTTAGGGAAAAATAAAATGATAAAAATAAAAAATGTAGTTGTATTATAGAGAAACCTTTTAAACTAATAAAATTGACAATTAAAAAGGTATGAATCTCATTAAATAGTACACATTCCTATATGTGTTATTCTATATTATTTCTCCGACTCTCTAAGAAAGGAAGAGAAAGAGTAGCTAGAGCAATGGAGCCTAGATGCGTGAGAGAGACTAAGAATGAAGATAGCGTCGGAGACTAAAGAGTGCAGATGTCTATCTTTCATTGGCGACTCCCAATGGATACCGGACTACGAGCCCATAGATTCACCCTCTCGTCTCATCAAGTAGTCTTCCACATATTTGCTTAATGTAGTTGCTCAATGTCTCAATATGACACCTTTTATTTTTCCCTATATTCTCATATTCACTTTTGAACCACTCTAAGGCCTTGAATAATTTAAATTGGCATTTTTTGTGAACTTGAAAATTTCAAAAACATGTTATTGTTCACTGGCCCATTTTCCAGATTTCAGGCCCAACTTTGAAAAATCATAATTAATTTTAAAAAAATCGAAATTGAATGTTTAAAATTTCTAAATTTATATTATTAAGTGATCTATAGGGAAAAAAATACTCACTGGCCCAAAGCCTTGCCCATTTGAATCAGTTTATTCTGAAAACGCGCACTGTTCAAATGGTCAGTTCCAGTTTTTCCGTTAACTTTGGAAAATCATATATCTTAAAGTACACATCCAAATTTCACAAACTTTATATCAATTTAAAGCTTAGGATGTGTAGTATTTAACTGAAAAGTTTCAGCTCAAACAAAGCACGTTTGCTATTTTTTATTGCCATGTGAAACAGATAAGTTTTAGGGCTTTTGGAGCCCTTTAGCTTTGAAAACCAATTTTTCTTAAAAATCACCAAAACCTCTTTTTGATTCATTAACCCACCTCTAGCATGCATTATTACTTTCTTATCATTCCTTGGCACTTCTAAGCCATTTCCATGCATGCATCATCACACATATTCACATGCTACTTCAAGTAGAGGTTTAGGGGTTACAATTACAACAACTTCAAATAGAGTTTAGCAACTCATTATATTTACAAAAAATTCATTCAAGAAAGAGAATCATTTTCACTCAACAATAACCTTTTCCTTACCCTTGCTTGAGCTTCCACCTATATGATTAGTTGGTGGGTAATGAGATTTGGGAATCCCAATAGCAAAACTAACTAATTAAAAACATTGTGAATGACCATACCATAACTTTAAAGCAAGTGTATGATCATACAATATGTGACACATCAAAATACAATTTCATAATGCATACAGCCATAGCATCAAATTCACATTTCATACACATATCATCCACTTCAATCATCATAAAAATCCATGCTTCATTCACAACCAATTTTCATAAAACATAAGTAGAGATTAGTAGTCTTGCTACCTTTTTAGCTTAGCTTCCCTTTTTACTTGAACTTTAAAGTTCTCTTGGATGACTTCCAAATTTTATCTTGAAGGTCTTAAATTCCTAAATATCATATCATAATATCCACATGAATATACAACCATCAAAATGCAAGAAAACTTGCAAAAACGCAACAAAGCTTCCTCTAGCATTTTCAAGACCCTAACAAGTTCAAACTTGATTTTTATGGCCTCAAATGCTTCTCAAATCCCTTCCTTATTTTTACCCTATACAAAACATTATTTTAGATCCATTGGAAGCATTAGAATCATCAAAATCCCACTCCCTCTATTTCTTTCAAATTTTCGAAAAACAGAACAAAAAGTGAGGGTTTGGATTTTTCAACTTTTCATCATGTATTCTTGCATATTCATGCTCTCAAACCACTATCCATGCGTCATATAGCTCAAACAAAACTCTTCCACATCATTCTCCAAAGTGGATGGCACCCCCTTAACCTTAAGCTTTCAAAAAATTTCAACCCACAACCAAACCACATCAATACATACATCAAAATGCTCTTTACTACTTAAGGAAGAGCTTGCAACCATTTACTACCTCTAAAACCTTCTCTTTTCCATTTTCATTTCTTGAAACCCTAACTTTTCATCTTCAAAAAGAGGCTTTACTCAAGAAAACAAGCCAAGAGGAAGGTAGTAGATGTTACAAGGAGTAGGAAAATGTAAAGAGTTGGTTGCTTGGGGCTTTACCTTGCTTGTTGTGAGCTCTCTTCTTCTTCTTGGGAGCTTGAAGGTGATGGTTTTGGAGCTTGGAAAGATAGAAATTCCAGACCATGAGAGAGGGAGAGAGGTGGCGGAAATGAGGGAGAGAGAAGAGAGGAATTAGCTAATTAAAGAATGCTCTTGAAAAATGAGTGGTTCGGATTTAATCTTGGGGACCAAGTTTTGATTTACTTGGTTGTGGTTGTGTCACCTGTCAAGCTCTTATTGCTTGATAAAAAGTAATCTTTAGCTTCTCCTACAAGACTTGGATGGGCTAACTAGGCCCATTACTATCCAGTTACTTGATCCGATTACACGTACTTCAGTAAAGTAACTTTGTCCGGATAAATTCTTTTTTACTTTTCTGGAGATTTTCTCTCTCACGTGGTGCCATTCCCTAGTCTTCCTTACTTAGGTGGCATCATTTCCTATTCCCAAGGTACTCTTGGGCTTTCCTCGTAATTCGTTAAGATTCCCCGATTCCGACGAAACACCGTAAAACATGCTTCCGGTGGCCAATTTGACTTTAGGGCATGGAAAATTTCTAGAATTTTCCCTAATACTCTAGGTCTTTTCTGTTCCTCAAAATTTTTCCTAAATTTTCTGTAATTAATTTTCTAAGAAAATCCTTTTTCCGGGGTTTTTGGATACTGTTGTCCTTCGAACTGAGGAACTACCTTTATCGGATACTGGATAATAATTTTATTAAATACTTTAGGACCCAAATAAAATTTTCTCAGTATGGGTCTCCGACGTTTGAGGACTCCTGCTACCTTAAATAATTATTTCTCAGTCTTCTAGACCTCTAAAATCCCTTAATTATGAAAATGCCATTACTCTTTGTACTTTACCCATAATTATAAAAATGCCACCACCTTTCTACTTTCTCATAATTACCAAAATGCCATTCCATTTTTTTTACTCTTTTTTAATTCCAACTTTTCCCTTGGTTGACTTTGACATTTTAATCAACTTTGACTTTTCTGTCAACTTTGACTTTTTAGTTGACTTTTGACCAAATTACCAAAATGTCCTTATTATTTGATGACATTTTGTGCCCTGGGTCTTTTTAATCAAAATAACCATTTTACCCTTGTCATTTGTGCCAAATGACCATTTTGCCCTTTGGTCATTTTTATCTAGAATTCTCAAGACTAAAGACTTAGTCGATTATGACCTTTATTGTCTATAGGCTTTTCCTTTCTATTTTTCTTATCTATGGGCCTCAATCATTTCGTAATTTATCAATTTGGCCTTTATTTCCATTTACGAAGTTTGGGATATTACAGGCATGCTCTTTTATCTTTGCCTCAAGTCACTATCGGTGCTCTCTTATCTGCTTCATTGTTCTCTACCTCTTTCGTCTTCGTCGCTCTATCTTCTTTTCTCATTGCTCTCTCATCTTTATCAAACCCTCACTTTATCATTAATCCCAGGTTCTCCCTAATCTTTGCTTTGTTTCATTTTTCTTGATATATTTCCCATCAACAGAGTAGTGATAATAAAAAACTTTGTTGAAGGTTTTTTCCAAAAAAAAAAAATACAAACCAGCAACCACAAAAATCCATAGAGAGGACCCAATAAAGGCCGGCATAGAGGAGAATGCCGGTGGAAAGGACAAGAGATTTTAGAGAGTGGTGAGGAGAAGAGAGCATGTCTAAGAGAGAAGAGAAAAAATGTTGGAGAGAAGGCAAGTGCTGTTGAAAATTGTGCCCTAGAGGCCAATCATTATACCTCAGACATTATTTATTTTAATGTACTTTTTCCATTTCATTATCATAGCTTTTGCATGTTTATTATGATAATCATCCATGGGCAAATTATGAATATTATCCTAAATGTCCCTGGTCGGTTATCTAGGTGGGAGAAAATATAAAGTAAGGCCAGTATGACTTTGATAAGGTATAGAGATATGAGTCAAAGTCATAGGCACTTGTAAGAATGTAAGGTGCTGGACCGACCCGCTATGAGAAAGCTGCATGGATTAAGTCATTAGATTTTCTCGTATGTAATCATGTGACCACGCCATTTGACCTGAGATCATCATGGATTCCTATCAGAGAGCCATTAAGTTTTAACTTAGTCAAAAGTCACTTTTTATCGGATGATGATAAAGGCTATGATTGGGCTTAGGGATCTTTCATGTAGAAGAATGTGAATGATCAAGATGGAATTTATCCCTCGCATTAGTTGAGAGATATTACTGGGCCCCTCGATGAATCAGTTTGAGACATGTATGCAATCAGACTAATGGTCAGGAATATGAAGATGACTTCATTCATGCCTCATCCTTGACCGAGATATCGTGTAATAAAAGGGACATGATATAGTTGCATGAAAAGTTGTATTGTGCTAATGATATGCACATGAATTAGGTAGTCACAATTTCTTTCTAGATGCCACTTGCGACTTGTGCGTTAATACTCAGTTTAGCCCACTATCAATTTCATGTGGGCCTACAAGGCCGTACGCAAGAATAAGCCCAACATGTGCTTTAATTTTAGGTTTTTTGAATTATATATTATCTATATAAATTCGAAGTTACATTAATATTATATAGATCATGTTAATGTATGTTAGTTTTCATATTTAATTTATTTGATAAATTAAATAACTAACATTTATATTCGGATTTGATTTATAAAGATAAATTAAATCGATTGACTCATTGTTTGTATTAATTTAATATATATGATTTTATTAAATCAAATTAATCCAAATTCAAATTCCATAATTTGAATATCAAGGTTAATAAAGATTAATCTTGAATATTCTTTTAAGTTCAAATTTCAAGATTAATAAAGATTAATCTTAAATATCTTTTAGAATTTGAGTTTCAAGATTAATAAAGATTAATCTTGAATATCTTTTTAGATTTAGATTTTCAAAATTAATAAAATATTAATCTTGAATAACTTTATATCTTTATCAAATTCAAATTTTTAAGATTAAAAAAGATTAATATTAGATTATGTTGTTCTCTATGAATTCTATAAATATGAGAACTCATGAGCAATAAAAAAAAGATGCATTTTCGAATTTGATTAGTGAGCTATTGAAACTCTAGAGAAATCAAGGGCGCTAGTATGTTGCCGTTGTTGGGTTCGTGTGGTACCAGTAGAGGGAAGCGATCAAAGAAGGTTGGCTCCTAGAGATTGAATTTCCAAGAACCGCTAAAAGATTATTGCTTGATGCGAATTCAAGAACTGCAAAAATAAGGTATTATCCTAACTACTCTATCTAAATGCCCTTGATAGATCCAAAAGAGGATTATAAAATTTTTTAAAATTTGTTTCTTCCGCTGCATGTGTATGTTCTAATCCCAAAAGTGGTATCAGAGTCAAGTCAATTGTGCATTTAGATCAAATTTATGTTGATTGATGATGTTCATATGTGTTTTTGTATCAAAACATGTATGTTTTTTTCGCATACATTCTTGATTATTCATGAGATGTATAATTTGAATATGATACATGTGATATATGATATGTGATCTTGATAATCATAAATGTGTTCTTAATGATCATAAATGCTTTTTTGATACGTTCTTGAATTAATTCTTTATACATATGATGATATATGATCATGTGATGATGTGTTCTTGATATATGAGTTATCTCTCATTAGTTGTTATTTTTCATATTAAGATGGGTTCTTAATATATAATGTATATGCATTGGTGATGCTTTCAAATATTGTTTGGAAAATCATCTCTCATAATATGAGTTATAATATCTCATATTATTACTTCTCATATTATATGAGATATCATCTTAATTTCTTATTACTCCTTTTATCATATGGGAAATTATCTAATTTTGTGTTACTCCTTTTATTATCTGAGAAATTATCTCTCATGGTGTATGAGTTATAATCTTTCATATTGTTACTTTTCATAATGTATGGGTATCATCTTAATTCCATATGACTCTTTTATTATATGGGAAATTATCTCTCATAGTGTGTTTGTTATAATCTCTCATATTGCTACTTTTCATAATGTATGGGATCTCAATTTTATTATAGAAGTTATCTCATCGGTTTGAGATGATTATAGTTCACAAAAGGTTGTAATTTTCTCAATCTTTAATCATTTCTTATTATTGAGTTTATCTCATGGGTTAGAGATGATATAAGTTATATGAGCCATATTATATCATATTTTATATTTCTTATTATTAGATCATATGATACATATTATTATATATGTATATATTTGTATGAGATACAAACTATGTTATATACATATAAACCAGTTAATTAAAAAAATCATCATAGTTCAATCTTAAGTCATAATACCGTTAATTAATGAATAATTGTCAAAACATCGATTGGTCAGTTGTAGATTCCACTAAAGTGGATGCATTTAAGTTATCTTGGAAAGGAAATTGTGAATATTGCTCACACAATTCATTATTGTTTTAACTTAATTGAGATTATTAAAACTGTTTTGGATCTCAAGGCATTAGATGGGAATAAACATGCCGGGTCATATGATGACCAAATCTAATAAATTCTAAGAGTTACATATGATGTAACTGGTAAAACTTTACCTACCTAAATAACTTGATTTAATGCCTTGCCAAAGCGGAGTTAAATTTAAGTAAAATATAGGTCTTATCTCACTAATCATATTGAGAGTTGTTGATTCAGTGGGAGATTAATCATCTACTTTGCACATTTAAAACTGTAAAATCATGTACATTAGTAATATCGCTACATTATCACTGCGATTTGTCCTTGAGAAAGACAAACTTTCTTGACTGGTTTAGGAACTTGAGAATTGTTCTTGAGCATGAAAGAAAGGCTTATGTCTTTAATCAACATATTTCTAACAAGCCTACAGCCAATGCTTTCAGAGATCAGATAGGTGCTTACATGAAGCATAAGGATGACTATGTGGATGTGGGATGCATGACGCTTGTTACCATTGTTCCAGAGATCCAAAGAGATCTAGAAAACATGGAGAATTATAAGATGATTGTCCATCTTAAGGAAATGTTCCAGCAACAAGGTAAGAGAGGTCTGAGACCACTAAGGCCTTGCATTCCTAAAATACAGGTGCATCAGTTAGCACTTGTGTGTTGAAAAAGAAAAGGAAAAGGGTAGTGACTCAGCTGGTAAGACCAAAGGGCCAAACAAACCTGACACTAAGTCCATGCCTAAGAAGGTAAAGCCTCCAAAGGAAGGAGTGTGCTTCTTCTGCAATGAACCTGGTTATTGGAAGAAGAATTGCAAACTCTACATAGAAGATCTAAAAAAGAAAAGGAAGGATAGTGAGACTATCTCTTCTGGTATTTATGTTGTAGACATTCATTTTTATACTTCATCTACATAGGTATTAGATACTGCATGTGGAATCCACATCTGTATGAATGTACAGGGTTTCAAGGATAGTAGAAAACTAAAGAATGGCGATGTGGACTTACGTATTAGAAATAGAGTAAGAGTTGCTGCTTTAACCATAGGCATTTATAAATTAGTTTTGCCCAGTGGAACATCATAATAATGGAAATATCTATAGCATAACTGCCAAAAAGATTAAATCAAATGATATGAATCCAACCTACCTCTGTCACTATCGTCTAGGCCATATAAATGAGAAACACATTTGTAAACACCATCAAGATGGATTTCTAAGTTCATTTGATTTTCAATCAATTGACACTTGTGAATCTTGTTTATTAGAAAAGATAGCTAAGGCACCTTTTACTGGGCATAGTGAGAAAGCCACTGATTTATTAGATCTCATACATATAGATGTATGTGGACCACTAAATATACCTTCCAAGGGAGGTTATATGTACTTCATTACTTTTATAGACGATTTCAATAGATATAGTACTGTTCAAAAGCACGTTCAATAGTGTTTTTCCGCAAAACGAGATAATCTCTTCCACATATTTACTTCGGCTTGAGTAAAAATACTTATCTATCACGTTTCCAAACAGACACTTTAATTGGTGACTAAAGCTTTGGGTTGTTGATTGTTGTGGTATATACTAGTGATTTGGCGTGAGGTAACTACTTTCCTCTTATTATGCATGCTTAAGATATGTCTGTGAGTGATTTTGAATTCATTGTGATGAAAATACTATTATTTGATAAACTTTGCATTAATAATATTGAAAATGCATTTTGAAGTTTAGAATCAAAGAATTGAAGTTTTCTAATGGCAACGTTTGCAAAAGCTCTTAATAAAATATTCTTATGACTCTGAAAACTCTTGAGTATGAAATTATTGGTTAAAATGTGCTATTGATTACTCATGTGTGTAATATATATTGTGGATGGCAAATGGTGTATATGCCTCGCTTGAGTGTTAGAAAATGTTGATTGTGATATTGAGAGAAGAGGATTATGTTATGAAGGGAAGCTATTAAAGAGGAAATAAGGAGGTGAATATTTAGTATACTAAAAGAGGAAGTAAGGATGGAGGACTTTCAGCTGTGCATTGAATGATCTTAGGCCCATTGTGTTATGAGGGCCCATACACCATGTTGTTGTTAGGGGAGGAACCCATGGTTTGAACATATACTATGTAGATCTAGCCAGTTCACATCACTTGAATGGTTAGCATTGTGGATAGCTACATGTTACATGGGATAGTTATAACCCATAGGTTTAGTCAGATGAAATAAGGCGAAGGAGTTATAAGGGAGACTCAGTGATTGAGAAAAGTGCTCATGTGGTTATTGATCTTTGTGAATTTCATGATCATCGTGATATAATTTCTATGATGATATGGATATTGATACATGTGTGTGTGTGCGTGTGATGAAATGAGAATAGAGTTGACTGTTTGAACTATCTGGAAAAGTGAGTGTCAATTGTTAAATTATTTTTATACAATTAATTCTCTATCTCTCATCGACACTCGCTTGTATACTTTTTAAGTTGGTTTGTTGATTGCTAAGACTTTTTGTCTCACTCTATTGTTATTAATCTTTTTATGTGAAAGCTCCTGTGCTAAGAATTCTGGGAAGTCCTAGATATTTAAGTTGTTCTATAGTTGAGTATATCCTCCTCCTTTTTGTATATGTGATGCCTTGATATATATTGTCGTTGTTATTGGACTCATCCTTTTGTTATTCATTTAAAAGGGATTCTTGGACTTGTACTCTATCATTGTTACTATCAGATATTTTGGTGGACCCACTACGTTGAATTGTGATTCATATTATAGGAATTTAGCTATGTGAAAAAAGCTTGGCATTAGGCCATCAATTTGATGTTTGTATGGAATTTGAAAGTTTGATCCAATCAAGTTTGAACTTTGGGTTGATTTTGTGATTAAGTGATGATTATCGAGTAAGCAACCAGTTAGTAAAGGCCGTTGTTACAGCTGGGTTAGGTTGATATAGGAATCATTGACTTGATCACCTAATAGGTTTGGTCAAGCCTCTAGCCCAGGATTTTTTTAACCCAAGGTGACTTAGGGTAAAGTGGTCATAACCTAGGTAACCCGAGGCAAACCGGTGATTGCCGGGTCATGCTTATTTTTTAAAAAAATTTATGATTTTTGTTATTTTTAGTTTTAGTAAATTTGTACTATCTTTAACTGCAGTTATTAATTTAGTTTGTTATCATATTGATGATTTCTTACTTTTATGTTTTGAACTACTAAATCAAACTACCACTAACTATTAGTTATTATATTTTAGTGTTTAATTATTTTTTTATTTTGTAGCTTTTGAAAGATTGTAAGAATAAACATATATTTTTCAATGTTGTGTTTTATTATTGTTACAATCAAATAATTGTATGGGACACACACACACATATCAAAACTTTACATATTTAGTATCCCTTTTATTTAAATATTATGATATTAACTTTTTCGTAGTCAAATATGAGTATTTTTATAAAATTTTATTATTTTGATATAATCGGTATGATCACGAATTAACCTTGATCTAACTCACTATTTCGACTTGCTCAAAAGCCAGTTTGGGTTTTAATAGTTTGCTAGTAATGCTTACCCAAACGGACTCTCAATTTGGTTAAGCAATGTGTCCCCTGTTATAGTCCAAATGGTGGAAAAGTGTGCACCTAAGTATTTAAAAACCCTGAAATACCCTTCAAATAACCTCTATAAATACACTTGCTAGCTAAAGCACCTTCATCATCCTCTTCCTTAAATATAAGAGTTGCCTCCAGCAGCTTTTCAAAATCCTAATCAAGATAACTGATCTTTATATCCTCCCACCATGGCCATGAAGATTAGCTTGAAGGGTTTTGTGACAGTTTTTCTTCCATTATTATTTTTATCTCTTGCTGTGCAAAGCACTCTTGCAGATGATCGAGGCATAGAATGTGAGAGTCTGGGGGAAGGCAATTGCTCATTCGCAGTATCATCAGCTGGAAAGAGATGTGTTCTTGAGAAGACAGTGAAGAGAAGTGGTATGGAAGCATACATCTGCAAGTCATCAGAGATCGAAGCAGACAAAGTGATGAATCACATTGAGGCTGATCAATGTGTCGAATCTTGTGGCTTGGACAGAATGTCCCTTGGAATCTCATCAGACTCTCTCATTGATTCACACTTTACCAAGAAGCTCTGCTCCACTCAGTGCTACGACAATTGCCCTAATGTTGTTGATTTGTACTCCGAGCTCGCCGAAGTTGAAGGTATATATACATAAATCCTAATCACATCTTCTAGTTTCTTGGCTTTTGCTTTTTGGAAATGTTTGTATCAGTTAATCCATCTCGTGAGATCTAGTATTATTCCTTTTATGACCATATTAATGATGTTGATATATATATATATATATGTAGGTGTGTTTCTTCCCAAGTTATGTGAAGCTATAGGTGTGGATGTGAAACGAGCAATGGCTGATGTGAAGAGCTCTGGTGCTGTGGCTGCATCATGAGCCAAAATGGACAAGAAGTTTCCACAGTAAATGATGATGCTGATGATGATGTTTGTGGTGTTTTGAATAAATAACATCAAATGTATCTTGTTCATTTATTGAATACTATAGTTTTTTTACTGGATGGATTAATTGTATTCACACAATCAATTTGGTGAAACTTCCACCGTGCAATATGTAATGCTTTTTTTTTTTTTGCGGAGGTGCAATATGTAATTCTATTCCATATATATAAATTAATGATTACAAATGGAAAGCAAGAGCGTTGCATAGATACTCTTCTTATCTTATTTATAAGTTACTTTCAATATGTTTCATATAGACTAAGGAAAATTTTAAACTTCATTAGCTTTGTTTTAAAATTCAACAATTTTTAAACTTTATCCTTTTTTAATATCCATTATGAAACGTAAGAGCACAGTTAAATTATGGGTAAAATTATACATTTACATGAAAAATTTAATAATATAACTTATAAATAAGATCAAATAAAACATTCTCTCTACCCTATAAATAGGATTATAGTAGTATTCCTTTGGTATACTTTCAGCATATTTCATGTAAATAAATAACTTAAACTTTATTAACTTTATCAAATTAAACAAATTTTCAACTCCATCCCTAAGTAATATACATTATATCCCATGATAACAAAATTAAGCCTAAAAGGATTAGCCCTGCAAGGCCAATTAAGCCTCTTCTAAAAGGGTTTTCCTACATGGCTTCGGGCTTAAATTAAATGCCCATTAGGTTGTTCTTGCATCTTCTCTTTAAATGATCATATATGAAAAATGGTAATGATTTAGCAAAGCTTAAGGTTTGTGACTCTATTGTGTGATTTATTTCTTTGTGGACTTAAGTTTAAGTGTTTATCATTGTTAATTTTGTTTAAAGGTAACTTGTTATAAGTTTGATAATATCTATACTTTCGATTAAAGATATTGTTGTTTCAGCTTCTCTTTTCAAACATGTGCATAAAAATATCCTTTGGGAAGATTTCAAAAGGACAATATCTTTTTGATCCTCAGTAGAAATTTTTCAGGGTAAAAATACCCTTTAACCCATATAACATCAACAAAAGTTGCTTCAAGAATAGACAAATTCAAAACTTGTACTCCTTCCAACTTCTATTATAAGACACTCTACAAGAATAATTGAGCGGTACTTGTTAAAAGTTATTAAAAGTAGGGTTTTTTTTTGGGTCAAAGTAGGGTATTAATTTATTATGTGGGTATTGATTATAACTCTTTACCAACAGTTTTGATCGATTCAAAACTCATGGCAAAAGTATAGTTGTTGATGAATCATTCAAAGTTCATGGCCTATATGTTCAGCAATACAGAATGTTTCTCTTACATAACGAACAAAAAAGAGCAAATTTTTATATTAAAAAAATGTTTCTCTTACATCTTATATATAATAAGGGGAAACTAATCTACAATCCATATAATTTTGCCCGTAGTTTGCTTTTATTAGGCACTTCTGACTTTACCTAAATTCACTACCAGAAAAATACCATTTAATAATGGAAAATCCGTTATTAAATGGCTATTTTTCGTAGCTAAAACGACGGTCGCTAATATTTTTCGTCGCTAATTGAAAATTTTCTGATGGAAAATAACTATTTTGGGATGGATTTTTTTCGTCGCTAAATAACATTTTTTTGATAGTAATTTAATCATATCTCAACAGTTTTTTTATTTTTGAAGTCGTCATAGTTTCACTTAATTTTTAATCAAATTTAAACAGTTTTAAACAGTTTTTTAATCAACAGTTCTTGGTTAAAAGATAAAAAAATATAGGAATATGATTAAAAGCATATGAAATTATGAACCTGATTAAAAAAAAAAGCACTGTAAGGGCATTGTTAAAAATTAAATAAAATCATAAGAAACTATATATTAATTTTTCTTTATATATCTCTCAAATTTTCAATCAAGAAAGAATTTTTTCCCTTGTATCTACCAAAACAATTATTTGATGGCTTCCTACAAATTCAAGAGTTTAAAACAATTTTTAAGAAATTGAACTAAAGATAAAGAGGTATTGCAAATGTCAAGTGCAATGATGTAGATGAATGATTCAAGTAATGCTGCCACTTGTCTACCAACGACTAACAGAGCCACCAACTCTTCCTCTGATTTCGATGTCTTGAATGAAGTTGCAAACAATGTTTAACCAAATCAATTACTATGTCTTGCTTCTTAATGCATAAGTTAAATAATTAATTAAACCATTTATTTATAATAAATATGTATTTTTTTAAGTATTCTTTTTAATCTTTTGCATTAGAACTATTTTTTAATGAAAATCCCTTCATATATGTTATCAATTAATATCTTTTTTAAAAATTATAAATGTGGGAGACACATCGAACTATACTCATTCTGCCTGTTTAAAAGAGCATTTAGGCTTCCCAAATGCACATTCAACAGTTTTTTTTCAAATCGAGATAATTTTCTTCATATATTTATCTTGTAAACCGTAAAAGCACTTCTCTGACCTTTTCAAACGGTCACAATATTACTGCTTTGGATTAGATGATTTGGATTTGCATTGGGTCCTCATCAAGATTGATGAGTGACCAATGTCTGATTCGATTTGAACAATCTAAATCTTATTTTTATTTTATTTTTTAAAATAATTATTTTAAAAGAATAAAATATGACGGTCTGGATCAAATCAGTATGGATGCTCCTCCTCTTTTTTCACAACTGTCTGGAAGCAAGCAATTAAACGAAACGATTTTCTTAAGGGATAGTTTAAATACTAATATCCCCTTGCTTTTTTTTTTTATAAATATCCCCTTGCTTTTATAGTACGTATCGTTTTTTTTTCTTTTTTGTTAGGCCAATTAATATCAACAATTGGGAGCCAATAGAGTGTGAATCAGTGATTGGCAAAAAAAGAGTGTGAATCAGTGAAGAATAATATTCAAATGAGACTTTTATCCTTTTATGCCAAATGGTTTAGAAGGAAAACAAAAACCATTTTCTTTGTTTCTTTTGTAAGCATTTGTCTCCAGAACTGTGAATCCGCCACTGATTACGGCACAGTTGAAACTTGACCAATTTTACGTAAATACTCATCTCTCTTTTTTATAAACAATAACTATCCAAATTATATAAAATCAATTGGTGGTTCAAATAATTTAAAAATAATAAATATGTAAGAGATGTGATTTTTTTTCAACCACCATTTGTTTATATTGCTAATATATTATTGAAGGATGGGTTAAGCTACAAGGTTGTAGAATGATGGCTTGATCGTTCTGCCCATTTTGGAAACCATGAAATAATGATTGGAGACTTGCTTGAGGCTTTGTTATTATCATGAAAAGTACTCTCTTTTAGGCCTTTTTTTTTTTAAACAGGGAACTTATATGATCAAATTATTTTTTTAAGGATATCTATTCTCTTATTAGATACAGTCATGTTCGAAACACTATTGGGTATTAAATATAAATAAATACACGTTGGATGGTCAAATTTTTATTGGATGGTTTTTGGGCACCAGTGAGTGTTTTTCATGGTTCTTGAGTGTCCTTATGGGCTTTGGTTTGCACTTCTGGCTTTTGAGCTCTTTATCTTTTTCGTTGAACACTAAAGCAACCTTTACTGGACTGAGTTCGGCCAGCCAAGATCTCTTAAGTACGTGTCCTTTGTAGTGTTTAATTGTAAAAATAATTTTTTTCCAAAAAATTATTCTTCTTCCCATCCCCGGTTTCTTTTTTTCTAGCCAACAGTCCTTTCAGTTGTTTAACAGGTATAAAGTAATAATGCAATTTTTTTTTATTGCTCAAGTATTTTTACATTTAGTAGTGCATCAAATTTATAGTATGATATAAGATCTTCATTGGGGTGAATAGAGCAAGAGTATTTTCATTTCAAAAGATTGTTTGGTCAATGGAAATGAGTGTATCATGTCCAGCCCATTGTAATAAATGCAAAAGGAAAAAAAATCCAAGGTTATTTCAATCTTTGATCTTTTAAACTTCAAACCATATGTTTTGATCTCTCATGAAACATAATAATTCAGATTTTTATTAAATTATAGAAATCGATGTTTTAAACAAAATGAAACTTGAGGGAGTGAAACCTATTGTTTTAAGTTGGAAGGACCAAAACTAAAATAGCATAAACACTTAAAAGATTGTATTAACTCCAATTCAAATGAAGTCAATTCTAGTTAAAATTAGACTGCAAATGTATTTGATTCCTTGATATTCTAATCATGCAAGTAAATATTTTGACCAGCTTGCTCAAAGAAAATGTGGCAACGAAGCATCAAATATTTAAAATATATAACAAGTCACACTATTCATAAGCCATGAACATTACAACCTATCTCAAACTCTCAAACTGTGTAATGCATATGAAAAGGCATCTAACTT
>JANTPZ010093590.1:0-21608 GCA_025593235.1 Vachellia pachyceras | reverse complement strand
TTTGTGATCTCAAAACTCCCTTTTATTAAAAGTCTGTATTCCATTATGATACGCTTGATTGAAATACTTTTTGAGTCAAAGTACATTTATAGTAGCAAGAATTTCTTACTTCTACAAAACGACTTGTACTTTTACTAGAAAACTAAATTACAAACTGACCATGTTTCAGGTCTTTCTCGTCTTTTAAAATTGATATTCTTTAAACGATATTGAGATTTAGATTAGTTTTTGGGCCAAAGAGTTAAAATAATTTGTTTATTAAAAAGATTATTAAGTAGATTGAATCAATTCAAATTAAGTAGGCAGTTCCTATCAGCGTGTTTTAGAAAGAAAGATGAAAACATTTGGAGCATCTTTTGGCCAAAAGATATTATATTTTTTGTGTTTATTCTACCTATTTAAGCAGCCTTTGAATATAAAATGATGAATTTATTTATATGTTCATTTAAAATTATAATATTTATCTAACTTTAATAATACGACCTTATATTAAAAAAAAGTTTTCCCAAAATATTAAAAAAAAGTTAAACACTTTTACTTTTTCTTTGCTTGGAGTATAATTTTTTTTAAGTTAAACCTACAGTCAACTCAAAAGCAAGATATATACAAGTCCATTCATCATCATTATTGGAAACTTTCTACGCCAAATACAGAGTAAACTTTAATTAACCCAAAAAAAAAATACATTTTGAATGCATATTTAATTATAAAAATATTATTATGGCTGTTGAATCTACTTTAAAATATGATTAGATAAATATTCCAAATGCATAAAGTAGGCCTATGAGATAAATGAAAAAGATGTTGAGTGGAATTATAATTCTGCCACTAGCAATAGCCTTTTTTTCAGTGGTGGGGAAGAATGAACAGAACAAAGGACGTGGATATCTTTATGAGCACATGATTAACAAAATGTGGTGGGTGTAAAATTGATATTGGCCCACCCTGAAAAAGATAATGGTACCCCATATATTTCCTGAAATAAACTTTCAATTCAATTGACTTGACACTGATAATCAATATCAATAATATAATAAAGACTTGTCATATGTAAAGTTATTGAATTGTTATCATTATATTTTTTTTAAAGAAATCAAAATAAAACATGAATGCGGTTCATTTGAAATTTGTATAAATGTATGAGATTTATTCCAATTTAAGACTCGATCATTAAAATGAGTTTTCAAGTCAGGTCCCATCATTGGTAATTTATAAGTATAGATTTGGAGTTCAAAAACTCAATAAATTAACAAATCATATATAAAAAAATTATACATGACATACATTTATCAAATTTTACCCTTTTTTTTAGTATAGTTTGATCAAAGAAGTGCCAAAATTGAACTAGATAGAATTATTGTAAGAGATTGAAAATATAAGGTTAATTTGGTGCTGAGTTCTTACCTAATCTATGCATAGTCTGGTAATTTAAGATATCCAGTTTCCTCATTTTCTCTTCATACATCTGGTAAATATCCTCAATTTCATCCATTTGATCTTTGAGTTCTTCATTTTCTTCATTGTTCTGAAGCTTCTGATCTCCAACTTCTTCTACATGCTCTGTTTCCCCTGTTTCTTCTTCTAACTCTTTGTCATCTTCTTCATTTTCTTCATCCTCCTCCTCTTGTTCTTCAACAATGGTGGAAAGTCCTCCTTGTCTTGCATTCCTCAACTCAATTTTAAGCTGTTCCACTATATCATCATGCTCCCATTCCATTTTCCACTCATTTTCTACCTCATTTTCCAATTCTTTCAGAATTTGTTTCCATTCTACCGCTTTTTCTTTGTGTTTGTTCTCTTGTTCTTCTTGAATTGATCTTTCTTTTGCCGATTCTTCAGCTCTTTCCTCTCTGGCTGGCATAACACTTTCTGATTCAATTCCTTTCTGAGAATTATTGGAACCCAGAAACTCATTTTCTTGAGTACATTCTGCTTCACAATTATCACCATCTTCTTCTGCCTTAGGATGCAGTGTAGGTTCCTGTTTCTGGGCAATAATTTCAGCATTATTATAAAAAATGACAGGAACATTTGGTGGATCTACAAAAAACTCTTGGAAAGTGAATCTCATGGATGTAGATTCCTCTATAAACCCACTGATATCTCCGCCTGACACGTATTGACATTTCTGTGTAGTCGTCGCTGAATTTTCCTCCGTTAAAACACAGCTTACTTCCCCTTCATCATTATGATAAGACCGAGCCTCCATAAAAACAGAACTATTTGCTTCTTCTCTTCCCTTATTTCCAGGAGAAACAGGGCTCTCTGTTTCTTCTTTCTTCTCACTTTCTGGTAAATCACAATGAACACTCACTGAAATAGAGGATTCAGATTTTGTTTCTTCCTTGTTCCCATCTTCAAGATGATCAAATTGAACCTCCTGTGAAACAGATTTCTTTGTTTCATCATAATGGACCTCTGGAACAAAGCTTTCTGTTTCTGTTTTCTTTTCCATAATTTCATTTAAATCTGAGCTAACCACCATTGAAACACAGCAATCCTCATCTTCATAATTATCAGAGCAACCCTCCATTGAAACAGAGCTCTCTGTTTCTCCTTCTTCTTTCTTATTCAACTGCAATTCAGACTGATCCTCCATTAAAATTGTTCCTCCTTCAATTTTATTCTTCTCTTCATCAACATCAGAGATTGCCTCAATCAATAAAGAGCTCTGAGTTTTCTCTTCACCTATTCCGAAATCTTCAAAGACATTTTCATGGCTCTGAAATAGAAAATTAGTGAGCTCTTCTCTAAACCCATCAATTTCATGACATCTCTCAGCCTTCCCATCTCCTCCCACCTGAAATCTGAGAACAAACGAAGGAAGCATTATCGATTAATAAGTTAAATTCTCAGGAAACATAACAATAACAATTCAATTTGGGAAAAATCATCATACCTGGCAACGAAATTGATAATCATCCCAAACAAACAAACCATACAGTTACAAAGTAACAATTGCAGAGAACCCATAAGCCAAATCATGTTCTTGTACAACAATTCCCTTAGAAACCAAGTGTTGATCGAATCAAATTGCGCTCTGAACAAAAACACGTTCTTGGTAGCCATTCCCAGAAGCCTATATGCTTGTTCTTTAGCTGAAAATCCTAATACACGGCACTTAGATACAGAGAAACCAGAAGCAGAACAAGATCAGCACAGAAATTGATTTCAGTTCTCGAAGGCAACATGGTGAGAAAACAATTTGTGGGGTTCTCTTAGCTTCTCGAAGAAAGGAACTAGAATCTGGTTTCTGGGAAAAAGAGATGAGAAGAAAACAGAAGCAGATGATAATTTAATTGAAGAGTTCTTGCAGTTCAGAGAAAGAACTGTGGTGGTTTGCGAAGCTTCAGATATGTCGGGACATGCTTGGGTGAGTGAAATGTAGGTGTGGCGAGGTGGAATCACGAGGTTGATTTGAGAGAAAGAGAGACTTTCTCTTAGTATTAATATTTGATGTTTGTTTGCTTGTTCGTTTTCATTTGTAATTTAATCAGTCGGTGGTATTTAGATTTCAGTGAAATGGGGTCATTTCTTGCTTGTTTGGCAACTCTCAATCCTTCCCTTTTTTGTTCAAGTGCTCTTTTTTTCAGTTTAATGAATTAACCTTTTTTTGAATAAGAAGACAAGCAAAATCTTGAGTTTTAACAATTACATAGAAGTAAAAACATGGGTATTAGTTCCCAAACACGCCCACATGTCACAATTTAGAGAATCTAAACAATAGTTAGGAGGTTTAGGTAGATAAATTTAATGAATTAACTTAATAAAGGATAGCAATACACAAATACAAAATTATACCTATCTCCCTAAAATCACCATTACGTATAGATAAGCCTTCAACGTTTAAAATACAAAGAAGCCCTGAACTCCTATATTTATACACAACTTCCATAATATCAAGTTTATGTATAACTGATTTTCCAATCACGTTTTAAAAGTTTATAGACTTATCTACATATTAATCAAAGTTTAACTGGGTCATATGCATATAAAAATAAAGTTTAAAAGAGTATATAATTGATAACTACGGGTTATTTGTATAGATTTGAAAAACTCAATTGAGCTTGTTTGGCATTCCATTTGAAAAAATTAAATGTGTGTTCAACAATGTTTTTCTGTAAAATAATATAATATCCTTCATACATTTATCTCGTAATGATAAAAGCACTTCTCCACTGCGTTTTCAAATAGAACTATTATATACATTGATGGATGCATCTCTTAAAATGTGAAAGTAATAAGATATTGGAGAAATAATTATTAATTTAAAAGATAAAGTAGATAGAGATTTTATATTTATCAACAAAATAAAATGTTGTCTAACTACAACTAGATGTACGTGGGGAGTATGAATGCATGATCTCCCACTCTCTCTCACACATGTATTATTTAGTCTAATCTTTGGTAAGAAGTTAGGACATGTTTGGTTTTGTTGTGTTCTTTTTTAATTTGTCCATTTTTTTCTCTTAGCTTTTGTTTTGTTGGAAATTTTTTTATTCGATTTATTAATATGGGATCCATACTTTATTGCATTCTCTGCAAGTTGCATATAGTTAATTTATTTAATTACATTTCTTAATAACTGAGAATATATTAAAATGGTCATTATTTAAAGTAGTAGGGTCGTTATCATGAAAATAGTATTTTGAAAACCTTATAATTAAGATAATTAGAGTGTACGTAAAATACTTGACATAGCAAGATCTCATGAATTTTTATTCTAATTAAACAAAACCTATAGTTTAAAACTATAATGATGGAAATCAAAATGAGGATAAACTAAATAAATGTTGTATTAACCTAATATATATACCAACATATATATCACACAATAGCATAATACCGAACAATACTATTTTTTTGTCAACAACAATGATAGTAAAACCACGTGATCACATCAAAAGATTAACTGATATTGCTTCTAGAAAAAAACTTAAATCAATTTTTCAAAATTGATAGGACCAATAATTTTTTTTTTAATATTTATAAAAGGAGAATATGATATTATATGATCAAGGATTTACAAAGGCTGAGAAAAGACTTAATTAAAAGTCAAATCGTTAACTTAAGCTAACTACCAAGGTAAATGAGTTAGAATAAGATTCAAATCAAAGTTAAAATATTAAAACATATCTTCACAGAAGTTTTATCACAAAACAGAGAAGGACCTACATGTATACGAACAAGACAAAGTTAGATGAAAGCATTATTTTCAAAAGACTAAATGTTACTAGTGTCAAAATATAAAAATGATACTGGCTTAGATTGGCTTTAATAGTAAAATTTTCGTCTTTTAAACAACCTATAGAAATTAGCTTTTTTTCCCTATTTATTGAATGTATCTAAAAAGTAAATTATAACATATATATATATTGAATAAAATAAATCACATTATGTGAGGTGCATCCCTTTGTGTTTTGATAATACACTAATAGTCGATCTGATAATAATGGAATAGAAACTGGATAATTAATATATATTAATAAAATTGGTTAAGTTAATTATTTGTAAAAAAATATTTATTGGTTTTACTAGAATATCCCCACTAATAATTTGCATTAGAAACCATGTGCCATTGTGATGGAAATTCTCTTTACATATCCAATCAAAAAGGATAAGTTGCAAAAATTGTTAAATTTGAGAGATAAAGTGAATTAAATCTTTGTATTTGCAACCATTACAAACCCCTCAACTAGTTTTAGGATATTTGAGGGGTTAGAATTTAAAACCATACAATTAATAAAGTTAACAGCCAACACTGATTAGGTCCAATTAATTAAAGGACTTATAATTTTCCTAATTAAATAAGATTGTGGGATATATGAATATTAATTAAAAAAATAAAATATTGGTAAAAACTACTATAATGATAACATTTAAAGAAATTTTTTTCTGTAAGAACCACTAAAAAAATTGACTTTTGTTGCCGTTAAAAATATAAAAAGTCACCTCTAAAGACTTTATGCGGCAATTTATCGCCTTATAGCAACTGACATTAAAAGTATTGATGGTAACAAAATAAGTGGTCACTGTAGCTTAAACTGCCTCTGTGACAAAATCACCCATTTCATTACCTCACCATGCCACATATAACGTACCAATTTATCGTGTCAATTTGGCTCCTCCATGGTTTGAACTTAATACCTCCTTTTTGTGTATCTGGAAAGGGCCTACCAATAATTATTACAAAATTATATATATAATAGAAAACAATTCAAATACACACAAACTTTAGTATTTAATATGCAATTTAATTAGACACATATCTTAAATGTTAAATATTATAAAATATGCAATATATCTTTATTAACGTGCATATAGTAATATAATATCAATAGTATTATTTTTGAAGAAATCAAAATATTAGTAACATTAATATACTATTATTAACATAACATATCAATTTTTATTTACTTATTTATTAATTTGATAAATGATTTAGCACATAAATATTTTTTAATATAAAAAATTAAAAAATTAAATTTGTGTGGGAGGTAAAAGAATTCCAATCATAGAATAAATCATATATATTGATAACTTTTGAAAATAGTTTATTTTTATTTTAAAATAGTGTTAAAAAATCACTTTACCTCATATAACTATACTTAATATAATTTATACATGCAGAAAATAAGAAATTAATATAAAAAATAATTAAAATGTTATTGCTAAATATTTATAATATGTTTCCCGTTTTTATTATATTTATTTTTAGCTATAAATTGTCATAATGTTTCAAGATTGCACTAAAAAATTATATAACATGATATTTTTTGGCAGTAATTATATAACATGGTATAAATATATTGCTTAGACAAAAAGTGGGATTATATTTAATATTTTTTAAAATAGTTATTTTGGTGAAGGTTTGAGAGAGTAGAAAAAATCACGTATTATTTAATACATCACACATGTCACATTATATGTTAATTAACATTCGCTAAATTGTATTTTTATTAAAGTGAGTTACGTTAAAAAAAAAAAGTCTCTTTGAAACTTTAATAATGCATCATCATAAATGACATCTTCTAAGATGATTTCGTATTGAATTTTTTTTTTTGATCAAAAATTTCGTATTGAATTAGGTTGAAACTTTTTTGTGAAGGTTCCAGACATATTGATCATTTTGTTTTGGATGATTTCTTAATTAGCTATTAGAGTCCTCAATCTCATCTTGAATTTCGTGGAAGAATTAACGTTTGTTCAATCTAATCTAAATGATCTTGATCAAGAACACGGTTAAATGATGATTTGTAGGGTGATTGAAAACACCTAAACCTTAAGTACGAATGATTGGATTATCGATTAAATCTTTAAATCTTCACCAAATTTGTCTTCTTAAATTTTGAGTGAGAGATAAAGATATTATGGTAGGAAGATACATATATACGAACACCATATTAAATTTCATA
The DNA here is from genome assembly GCA_025593235.1 of Vachellia pachyceras. Lineage (NCBI taxonomy): Eukaryota > Viridiplantae > Streptophyta > Magnoliopsida > Fabales > Fabaceae > Vachellia > Vachellia pachyceras. The sequence goes on along the minus strand of JANTPZ010093590.1, from coordinate 14,193 downwards.
AAATGTTGTTTTTAAACATAAAACATATGAAAAATGAAAACTAATTACCTTATTTATTTCATTACATCATCGATATATTTAATATTATAAGATAATAAATATTAAATTTAAACAAAAAATTACATTATTTAATTTGTTAATAATAAAATTGCTATTGAAAATTTGCTTTTTTACGTCTTATCTTTAACGGCGACCATAAGTATTACCATTGGAAGTATAACTTTTAGTATAGATAAAAAAAAGTCGCTGCTAAAAGTTTTGCCTTCAGCTGTTATGAAAAATCTCACTTAAAGTGAAGATTTTATAAATCACTAGTAAAGAGAAAAAGTTGCGGTTAAAAAGCATCGATATTTTTTTAGCGGAAAAGAAAGATGGAAAATTTACAATTAAGTCCCAAATAGGAGAATTAATGAATGAAAGGTCCCAAAGATTCAAAAAATTATCATAAGGTCCCAGAACTAACTGCTGAGGTTGTCATTAACAACATTAGCAGCTTTCATTAACAACCTTAGCAGTTACTCCTGGGACCTCATGATAATTTTTTAAATCTTTAAGACCATTTTGTAGTTAATTCCCTTGCTTGGGACTTGTGTGTCATTTTCCCAAGAAAGATTATAGTCACATTATTACGCAGAGGATGTGACAAATGGTCTGTCAATAAAAGCTCTTCATGGCGTAAAACGAGTGCTAGGGTTTTATGGTCAATATTAGCTTCATGACAAGCCTCTCACAAGTAAATATTAATCAATTTCGCTATACAAGCCATTTTCTCGTATTTATTATTTATGTTTCCTTAATTTAATAGGCATGGTAATTAAGAACTAATTTAATTATGTAGAGTTATTTTGATTATACGTGATGTGAAAGTGGGGTTACCTACGGTAGTCCCTTGTCACTTCCCTCTCAACACACGAGTCACCATATTAATATAAATGACATATACCTTTCGTGCTTTCCTGTCTTTTTTCCTTCAACTATACAGCAGAATAATTAATTTCATGATAATCATTTAGTTTTCTATGAAAGAAAAATGACGTTCCCCGTTTAGAAATGTACAAAACTTGAAAAAAATAGTAATAATTATAAGAAATGTGATCAATATTATAGGTGGTGTGTGTATGTCTTTATATTATATCAAAGAATGCCACAGGGATTAGTGAAAATAAAATAATAACAAAATTAAATAGCAACACGATGATGAGGCTAATTTTCAATCGGTTAACAAAAAGAAATAATTAACTTCAACCTGCGGGGTAAAATGTCATTTCCCTTAATTCCTTAACAAAACTTGAATAGAATATTCGTATTTATATTGTTGTCAAATTTGAATAAATTAAAGAAGGAATTATTACATGGTCCCGAAAAATGAACTTAACTACCAAAAATTCCCAATGATAAGTATAAGAGTATAATTATTTGTCATTTCCTATAGTGCAATTTATCATTGCATACCCTTCAGTTGTTATTTAACTTTTGAATAATAAAATTTATTCCTTATAATCTTACAGTAACCACCCCTAAATTAAACAACCTAATTCTATAAAACCATAAACCCATGCAGTGGGAGGAGCTCAGGGCTCCACCGTGTGCCTGCTAAAGAATGAGTGGCGACTCATAGGTAGTGAATCGGTTAAGGAAACCCACCAGAGCTATAGTAAAAGCAAGTCTTCATAAAGCAATTGTCATTGCTTATGGATTCGTTCCTGGTGGAGTTTGGGTGAAACTAAGTAAAGGTCTAAACCAATCGCGACTGATTTTAAAGAATCAACAAACTTTTGTGAATAGAAATGAAAGCTATCGTTAAGATCTAAATATCAATTACAAACAACATGAAAAGCCACCTCTAAAGGAAAGGTGGCATTTAGATCAAACATAAAAAACCACCTAAATATGCTTTAAGCCCAATATATATATATATATATCATTATATTCTGGATAACACTTGCATCTTCTATTTTACTGCGGTTGGTAGCACAAAGTTAGCCAATACTTATTCCCAAGCACCGTCATTCCTTCTTCTCTAGGAAAGAAGTTAAAAGGAAAAAAAAATTATAGAAAAGGTAGATAAAACAATAACTTCAACTAGTGTTTGAATCCTTAATTTTTGTTATTTGAGTTGGTTTACCATTTTGTTATAATGGGCACAATTCGCATGACATTTAAGATAAATTCTATGTATTATTCACAATTCCCTATAATTTTTATATTTTATATCAATGCATATAGAGATTCATAAGATTTGGGACTTTATTCATTTTCTGCAGCACAGGGGAGAGGGCGGTTTAATTTGATTCTACTTCTTTTGGAAAATGGTTATTACATGGTACTCCCTTTGTTCATAGTTGTAAAAGTTAGTTGAGAAATTTGTTTTACTTTTAAATGTAATGTAATACCTCAACTGGCTCAACCCACTGTCTTTATAACTTTTTAAGGGTTCAAGTGTAATTTTAAAAATAAAGTTTTTCATCGAGATCATCTAATACAATTAAATTTTGAATAGTGTAAAAATAGATACAATCTTTTAAAAATGTTGACTCAAAAGTATGTCTCTTTTTTTAAGTGAGAACCACTTGTTCTCCCTCTAACTTTATAATAGATGTTTGAATCAATTTAATGGATTTTTCTATTTCCCTATTATAAAGATTATCTTTACTTTTACACTCTTTAAAATTTGATTATTTTAGACGCTCCTGACGAAAAAATATATTGCTAAAATTACACCTAATCCTTTTTTATCAAAAGCAAAATGATATTAAATATTAAACAGTAAGTTCACAAATAGCCAAAGCATAAAGTTTATACATCATAATAAAAAAAGAGAAAAAATACTTAGTAGATATACAAGAAATATTAATTGAACAAAATCTCTTTCTAAGTGATATCTGAGGTGTGGATATGGGTTGTGTTGATGTTGATGAAGTTGATTGTTACCAACACAGAAAAATGATAACATATAAGTTAATTGGTTTATTTAATTTCTTTAAAAAAAGTTAACTGACTCTTATATTATAGAAGATAGTAGTAAGCATTTGAATAGAATGCTTAGAAATACTTTATGACAAACATAAGCAGTTTATAACCAGATTTTCTTTTAACAAACAATGTATATATAGGATAAATAATAAAAATGATAATATTAGCATATAATTTGTTTTCCAAAAATGTATGTTAATGTGAATAAAACTTTAGTTGAAGAATTTAAACTTTGAATTCCGAAGGCCAGAATAAAAGTTATAGAGAAGATATAAGAAACACTGATGAGGAAAATGTTTATTTAAACCATGAAACTCAACACACTGTTCTTGATGCTTGTAACTTGTAAGCAATAATTTTTTTGGGAGAGATGATATTTGTCATATAATTTAAGAACAACATGTCGCATATAAGAGCATTACAATTTAATTTCAACCAATACAAGAAATATAATAATTTTTTATTAAGCACATGTATCCTTTTTTTTGAGGTAATTATATTCAAAATATTATTCGTACTAAATATTAACATTTCTCCCAGTAGGAATTCGAATATTGGTTCATTAAATTATAAGATATTATCCATTTAGAAATATAACAATTGTTTGTTATGCACAAGTATCCTCCTAATAGAGGCCATTATATTCGAGGTACTATCAAATACTAAATATATGTACTTCACCTCATAAGAATTCAAGCTTTAATTCATATATTATGGGGACCAATAATCTCTTCATTTAGATCCATCCCGTTGTTAGAAATATAACAGTTTTTTTATACAGATTATAACAATTTTTTTTTTGGTTTGCACCAGGGTATCCCCATAGCCGGAAGCCGTGGGACTAATCCCCCGTCCCACTGTCAGTGCACTAAGCGGTAGAGGACTGATCAAGTGATTTACTCCATTCACATGAGTCAGGGATCGAACCCCTGACCACATGCTTAAGGGACGAGGTTGAACCACCATGCCAACTAAGGTTGGTTAGATTATAACAATTTGAACTTAAAGAGAAATGTTCAAATGTTGAAGAACAAGCCCAACAATACTAGGCCTAACATCTTTGGATCACACTAATGTATTTTCTCTTTATAGGGCTTAAAATTGCAATTTCTAGAACCTTGCAGTGGGGCTGCGTGTGCATGTGCCCATATCACTAATGCACCGACTCTTATCAATACATATAGATGGCTGTATATTTCTCTCATTGAATGCAATGGAAACAATACATTTCATAATGATTATGATTGATTTGTTCCTGACTCTATAACGTTTTATGGTGCCATAGACATAAAAAAAATTGGCTAAGGTTCATAAAAATTGAATTGGGCATTGAGTCAATCAAGACAACAGTTTAAGAGTAAATGGATCCGATCCTATTAATTTTCAGGGAATTGATTTTTAGTATGAGCAATAAAAATCTTTATTAATTTTCCATCCTTAGATTTGTGATGCATAAAAAATAGCCACATTCCCCTAGAAAAATCATCAACGAGAGTAAAAAAAAAATCTATGGCATTCGTGTGTTGGTGTCCTATACAGGCCACAAACACCAATATGCTATAATTGAACGCTACAGGAAGACTTAGAAGTCCTGGAATTAAAGGGTAAACGTGATTGCTTAACCTAAATGTAAATTTTTGTTACCTTTATCATTGTCAAGAGTACAATCATAGACATCATTCAAATGTTTCATGACATTCAAAGGTACATTCCCTAATCTAGAGTGCCAAAGGGGTGCTGTTACAGTGTACATTCTTTTTCATCACCAAGAGTCACAATTGTAGGCTTAGTTTTCCTCTTCAATCCACCAATCCGTTTGATCATCGCATTTGACATGTCATGCGGTACACAAAAGTTGGGGAAGAAATATGCAACACATAAACTATCTAATGTGAGTTTAGCTACTAAAATCAAATTATAACAAAGTTTTCGACGATAAAATGTTTTTCAGTGACTTGGACTTCTCCTATGTGAGTTATTTTAATTCTTCCCCCACTACTAGGCACCTTAACCCATTGGTTGATTAAGATATGGCCTACAGTATCTATCAAGATATCATATGCTACTTATTATATGATAGCTAGCCCCAAAATCCATTCAATATTTAAATAGATGGGAAACATGTGTGGTAGCTTGGATGCTTATTGCGATATCATTTGGATCTAAATTCCGCTCAAGCAGCTCCAAAATATGCTTATATTGGTCATGTGTGAACAGGGTGCTTGAGATATATCGTGTCATGATTAGTGGAAGATTTTTTAGCTGAGTCGATCATAGCAGTTTGCTTTGCCTAGTCTTCTTGGTCCTATTTAGGCTTATTAGACTGAAAACTTGCTAGAAAACAAATCAAATGGCAGCAGCGCTCTCTCTCTCTCTCACATGCCATTTCTTATGATAATAATTGCATTCCTTTTAAGACCTTTACCCGCCACGGCCTTTACCTTGGCCCTAACCCCCTCTTGAGGCATTAGACACCACTACAGAACCTTTAAAAGGAGCGATTTGTTGTCCATTTGATCCGTCTCTGAGTTTCATCTTAAGTGACCATGTATTATGCCTAATTGGGGGATGTCAGAGGCTTCATTAACAATACTTGACTTCGTACTTGATGAAAAGTCTCATTTAACAACATGAGAAATTTGAGGAGTCTCTATTCTTGGACACTCTTGGCATATTGCTTAGCGGAATGGCACTGGCAACTCGATATAGATCCAAGAGTTGCATATCTATCCCTTTGCTCTTTCAGCTTAATTAGTATAATATGTTGATATAGCCATGGCTCTCTGTGTGAATGAGTTAATGAATCAATGAAAAGAAAAATTCTTGCTCCATCAGTTACATCAAATCTTTCTTCAAGATCCAACCAAAAATGGTGAGTTTATAGAGAATACTGTTTCACCAGCAATCTCCTTATCAACTAAATTCATGAACCAAGAAAGTGCAACCGAGTTACACCAATCCCATCGGTCTCAGTAGTGAGGTTCTTGATTCTCACGACTATAGTTGCCTTCAACGAACCCCAGTTTAGTTTATTTTTCCCATTAAGCACCAATTCCATGGCTCTAGTTCTCATATCCACAAAGAATCTGTGAGATAAGGGTGATGGCTTGGGCATCAACTAGGTGAAAGTAAAGAGGTTGTTGAAATCAAGAGTTTGGGACTTTTATTCACCTGGCTCTATATGGTGCCAAGACTTGGAGTAGAACTGTAGAAGTGACATTGAATAATTGAAAAGAAGAATGACAATTACCGTGGGCGAATATTCCTGAATGCGTGAACCCTTGGCCAATGGAGGTGCAAGCCTAAGTGGGAAGAGGATGATTTCAAATCTGGACGACACTACGTGTTTCTGAACAGAAATCTTGAGCGAAAATCTTTGGCTGATATGATCTTAACGACATTGTGCATCTCTAGACAGTATCAAACATATAGCTGTGTGTCTATGATTTTGACCAAGGCTAATCGGTGTTGTACTTTTATAGAAAGCGATTATCAAAGTTGTCTTTCTTTGAACTGCAGGCAATGAAGGGAAGCCACTTTGTACCCTAATCTTGAATTGAACAGATGATGAGACACATGATGGTGTTGGAATATGGGTCACCCTTAGTGGATTAGACCCAGAACACATTTTGGGGCAAAAGTGTTAATGAGCAAACTTGTGAAATCAAAGTTGTAGTTTTCCCTAAAAGTTTGAATTTGAAATGCAATTAATGTGGGAATAATTGTGAGCAGTTGCATTGGGCAGTTGCATGTTTTCATTATTAAGGGATCCCACTTACAGAAAAGACAGACGCAAGAGAAATGTTCTCCACTCCTTCTGTGAAATCTCTCTTCTATCTAAATTGTGCATTTGCTGTGAGAAACGTTTTTGATCCAAACATGTGATCCTCAACACGAATGGGTATCTGTAGAAGTATATACACAATCAATCTACAGATACGTCCAAAATCCTTCAGATGGTAAAATCCAGAATCCATATTCCCATTCCAACCATTGGCTCTGGTACCATGTTAATGTGCAATAACTAGAGTATGCCTCAACAAAGGACTTATTCAAATCTTGATCCAACCACCTTTACTATTCTATTTTACAAGATAAATATTTTACAATTAAATATGCTCAGCACATTTGGCGTTGTCAAAATTGAAATTGGATGTAGCAATAAGTTGTATTGCTATGAATAGTAGACAAGTTCATAACTATAACATAACTACGAAGCCCAGATTAGGTGCTGTTTCAGTGCTGTGTGGTCCATCACTATTCACTCCATCTTTGGAAAAAGCTGCATGCTTTAAGAAAGAACTAAATGAGGCGATTATGGGCTTGTCTTCAAAAAGGGGAAAAAAGGCGTAATTACAACTGATTAAATTTCTAATTAAATTGGATCAAACTTGTTACTCATTCCATGATTTAAAAATTTTCAATGACAGTAATTTGTATGATTTATAAACGATATTTCTCTATTCTTATTGTAATGACTTATTAACAACTTAATAGTATAAGTTCAGGAATTTAGTTAAAATTGATTGACAATTTTAATTTCTTTAAAAAAAATTAAAATCTTCAAAAAAAATTATTATTCCAATGCATAATCAATTTATAAGATGGATAAAGAAGAATATTTTTAGTCCTATTCATATATGATATCCTTAAATTTTTAATATCGATCTATAATTTTATCCATGGTATATTTAAAAGGAATAAAATTGGGAAGCTATTAAATTGTAACATAGAGTTAATAAAGTTTAAATTTTTTTATTTATATAAAATATGTTGAAAATGATTTATAAATATAATTAAAAAAAGTATGCTGTAATTGTGTATACATATTAATGGAACATTAAAGAAGCTAAATAAATGTATGTGCATAATTGTATATGCTACCTCCGGTCAGTAATATAAGAATCAGTTGATTTTTGTTGGGGAGATTAAATAATATAAATGCGCTACTTAAAAATATTTATTTACTTATGTAATTAGATTATTTATCATTTTATAAGTCATGAAAATTAATTTTTTAAAAAATAATAAATACAGATAAATTTTTAAGTAATGTATTTAGTTTTTAATCTCATTAATAAAATCAATTAACTCTTGTATTATAGTTAGTCCGTGTTTGTTTTAGAAGCTTGTACTCGTCTATGATAGTTTGATCCAAATCCAGTTTCACAAACTCATCTATTTTTAATTGTCAGTCTATTTGATTACCTATGAGTTTTACTAAAACGGGTTTCGCTCCTCAAATTTCAATTTTCTTCGCGCAAGTAGAATATTGCTTTTGTAAAATTGAATTTTTAAATTGATTTTTCTTAATATGATTATCTAATTAAATCATATTTGAGTATTATTGAGTTTAAATGAATATTTAAGCATTATTGAGTTTTATTGAGTAATCAATATATTTTTCAAAGGCGTTTCGTGCATCCACACATGTTTAAACTCAATCATTCTACTAAAATTAAGTGGGTTAGTCCTATAAAGCTATTTTATATATATTGAGAAAATTATTTTATGTATTCCATTATCCATTTTTTCCAAAATATTATTAGTTAAATAGTCCTCCCTATCTGAATTTCACTCTCTACATCATAAATTTATTGATTCTCATTCTCTCTACCCATTTATTTTCAAAGACGTTTATGAAAAATATATTGATTACTTTTTGGGTTTTGCAAAATGCCTTGTAGATAATATCAAAACCTTATTTTAGATCGTTCCATTCAAAGAGATGAAAATTTTCTTAAAGTGACTTGTAGAAAAATGACAAACTAGCACGTCTTGAAATGTTTTCAATATTTGTCTTCTATATTTTCAATACAAAAAAATAATTAAATATTAGGGTTCAATACATGAAATAAGTCTAAAAAATATTTAAGATGGCAACCAAAAAAAATTGAAAAAAAAATTGAGTATTCAAAATGTAAAAGATGGTTGCTAAAAATGTGAAAAATAAGTACGAAAATTATGAAAAAGATTTATGAAAAAATTAATTCATAAAATACTTTAAGGTTAAATTTACATTTAAAAATTATTTTAGGACATGGAGTGCCATTGAAACGTACTTTAGAATGTTGGAAATATCTTAACCTAACATACTTTTTGGGAGTTAACAATGAAGGCACAGTTATAGCTAAAAAAATGCTTCAAACACAAAATTGCAGCTAAAAATATATTTCAAGAGAAAAATTGCATCACAAATTAAATTACAGTAGTGGATGCAACTGAAAAATAATGACTTAAACTAATTTTAATAATAGCTTTCGGATGTGGGAAAAAGAAATAAAAAATAAAAATAAATCAAACCCAAAACCCATGCATAATCTATGAGATCAATGAACTCATAAATCAAAATAACAAAATAAATCAAACCCAAAATCATATTTTTATATAATCAGAAGTGAGCTCTCATATGATCATTTCCAATTAAATTAACAATCAACTATATGAGATGATATTTTTACTCTTATTTTAAAAGAGCATGTATTTTTGCAATTTTAAAAAGCATTTGTACTTTTACGGTCAAATCTCATAAATATTTTTTCACATTTACTCTTTTTTTTTTAAAATTTTTAAGAAGGGGTCGTTTTCATCCTTCCCATTTCCTTCCAAAAAGGAGCTTCTTTAGGACCACTTCTTTCATTTTCCTCTGAGTAATTCATACCACACCCTACCATCCCTCTTAATCTCCCTTAAATATAATGAATGAATATCAACAAATTTGCAGATAGCTGCAGACTTAAAAGATTTGCCTCACATGCAGCTAATGGGACAGCAGCATCACATCCAACATTATCATTATATATAAATAATATAACTTTATTTTGGGCATATTGCACATGAAATTTTAAATGAGTGGTTCTAAATTACTCCCTTCAGGTAAAGACAACTTCCTCTGGTATTCTAGAAAATTAAAATATTTTTTACACATATTATCTTTATCATAAATTTTAAGCAACTTTTCGAATTTCATAATTTTAGTATTTAAAATTTAGATTTTAAACAGGGGAGAATATTATATGTACTGATTGAAATCGATCCTAATTTATTCCTAATTAATATTGAATTTTAATTAGGGTTTGCTGTCTGCTATATTAAAAACTTGTTAAGGTAGCTTTATGATACTCTCATTTTTGTCCCTAACTCAATCTTCTATTATTCCAAAGTCAACATATATTACTTTCATTCTCAAATATGATTAACTAATTTCTGCTTTAATTAAAAGTAGCAGTTGCACTAAAGATAGTTTTTTTATATATATTCTTGGGGACAAGTAGCTAATGTTAGTTTAACTAATTAACTAACCTTATGCGCAAAAAAATTAAAACAATTATCTTTCATATTTTCCCAGCCCCTATTTTTCTTCAAAGTTAATTGCTTCCTTTTTGTTAAATAATTTGGTGAAGGATATATAAGTAAAGAGGTGTTTAGTAATTAATCCAAGCAATTTAGAAAAATTGATTTCCTTAAATCCTTACAACACGAGATCTACACAACGAGTCATGGGACAAAACCAGAAGCGCAATAAGAGAACAGGGAACAAAATTTGAGGACAACATATCATAGTTTGACGTTCCATTGGGATTATTTTATAAGACATTTTAAACTAATTTATATATAAATATAAAAACAGTTAACATTATTAAATTTGTCATAACATTCAAATAATCTAACATAATATTAACTTGAGTTACCTCTCATTACACTGTTAAATATAAATATTTAAATATAAATATGGGCATGATATAGCAAAAAGGTTTCCGGTTAGAAGACGCTTTATAAATTGGTAAAGATCCACGTTTATTTTAAAAGTTTTTCTTTTAAAACAATATTGTCTTAAAAATTTTTAGGTTTAAATTTGTTTTAAAAGTGTTAAAATAGAATAATGTTGTTACTTACCGTTAAATAATTAACATTATTTTTTCAAAGATCAATGTTAATTTTTAAGAGGGCTGCATTTTAAAACTTGAGGATAATGATGTTAATCAACGTTGGCTTGAAGCGAATTTTTCAACGCAAATTTACAAGTAATCGGAGATCACTGTTACCTTTCCCAAAAAAGTATAAGAATCATTATTACTATTACTACAGTTAGGCCTAATAAGGATGCACCTAAGTGGTAGAGCTAGCGTGAGATACTTGAGGAAATGACAATACACCAGTTCCAGAAGAACCTATGAACACAAAGTAAAAGCTAAAACATGGCATTCGAAAAAAAACAAAACTAAAACATATGACATTTTAAACAAGGAAGAATAGAAAACTAGATCCTTTCTTCGATGCTTCGACAAAAATGATCATTATCATCATCAGCAAGCTTAGCTTCATTAATTCACCAATCCAATTGAATTCCCCTTCGTAATGGATCAAGATCAAGAAGATGACCCATTCACAGAAGAAGCATGAAGATCAATAGTACGGTTCACCACAGAATCCTTGTCGATATCACTACCTCGCCCCCCACCACCACCATTGTTGTCACTGTTATCTTCATCCTTGTTATTATTATTCTCAGATTCTGATCTCTTTGTTCTAAATGTGTTCTTATGATTGTGCATCCACACCTTGAAAGCCACTCTTGAGACTCCGATCTCGTTGCAGAATTCCTGAATCAACCCATCGTCTACCTTCTGCATTTTCCAGCCCAATCTCTCAGAAAACGCGTACATCTTCTGCTTCTGTTCCTGACTGAACGTGGTCCTGCACCGTTTTTTCCCAGTTGGGTTTTCTTTCACCATCGTCGCCGGGGAATTGAAGCTCCGGTGGTGATGCTCCGCCGACTTTGCTGAGTAGCTGGTCCCAATTGCTAAGATCATATGGGGAACTGCTACTCCAGCAGAGTGGAAGGATGACGGCGGCGGTGGGAAATGTGACAGCGGGGGCGGCGAAGGGCTTGACATCGGGCTAGTGCTTGGACTCGGACTCGGGCTTGGGCTCGTGCTGGGGCTGAAAATCCGGTGAGGTATCGCTGGCGGCGGAGGCGACGAGTAGAAGCAGTTGAGAAACTGGGGCTGCTCTTGTTGGGGGTCACGGCGGTGGAAGTTCCGATGGCAACCGCAGGCGGCGCATTTTAGCGAGCGGGGGTCCGCAGGGTTGGAAGACAGCGACGGAATGAACTCACCACAGCCGTCAAGGGCATGGCCGCCGATGCTGGCGGCGTGGTTCTTTAGACATTCCTTGTAGGAGGAAGAAGAAACCACCATGGACGGACATTGAGGGGCAGTTGCAGGAGGGGTTTTCTTGACGGAGCCGTTGACGGGTCGGGTCAGGTTATCGGAATAAACGGTGTGGGTAGTTGCTGCGGCGACGGGGGCAAAGTCCATGTGTCTGTCGGAGAATAAACCAAAGCAGAAAGATAGGACTTAGGATCTAGTTTTAGAAAAGCTTCAAGATTAAAGCATTGTTTCAGAAGATGGAAGATAGGGCTAAAAGGAGGAAGAAGACAAGATCGAGAGGTTAATGGCTTGATTGGCTTCAGATGAAGAGAGAAGAGGGAGGAGAGAGACAGTGATGATGACGAAGGAGAAGAAGGAAAAAACGTGATACCGATGATGATAAGCGTTGTAATGTGAAGACAAAATCTGAGTTTAAACAGGGATGTGGGGAGATGAGATATAGGGATGGGGCTGTGTTAATTAATTAAATTATTAAATCATCACTGTAATCAACTCAGCAATATCGATCAATTTGGAATATTATTTATGGGCCAATTTAGAAACATGGTAGAAAAGTATTTTTATGTAAGGTGAGATAAACATGTGGAGATGATTACCTCATTTTATAGAAAAACTGTTGAACGTGCATTTGACTTTTGGAAATGTTGTTCCATACAAACCCTATAAATAATAAAATTAGGTTCTTATAGATTATAATTTGCCTCTTATAAGGTTTTCACATGTATCTGTCTCAAATAAGACGATCTTCCATGAGAGAATATTAGGAAGAAATGTATAAATATATTTAAGTTTTTGATCAACCATAATTAAATTGAAATTAAAAATAAATAATATTATTCATTACTTAAGCTATGACAAAAGAAAAATTACAAATTATAGAATGATTGATATCGTAGAGTTGTAATTTAATATACAAATCTAATATAATTATTCCGTGTAATAAATTTTATAAAGAAAATATTTCCAGTCCTATAATAACATGCTCCCAAATCTCAACAACTAATAACTTGGCAAGAGAATGACAAAAATAAATAAATAACTTAGCAAGAGAACAAGTCACACTCATAACCACAACAAAATTGAGAAAAATACAATCACATTTGGGAACAAGTAAAGGGACAAAATGGAATAAATTATTGTAGCCTTCAGTAAAATGTGGGAGGCTCAACGTTACATCAATATTGATGATTATCTAATTAAACTTCAACACCAAATTGGCCTTTTATAATCATGCTAAGAATTTCATAAATAAATATAGTGTTTATCAGTGTTCTCAGACTCGGACCGGACCGGTCGAGTCAAGCCGGAAACCGACGACTCGGCCAGCATTCCGGTCGGAGTTGAAGGTAGCCCCGGGTTATCGTGACTCGGTTGGTGGACGATAGACCGAGAAAGCATAATGAAATCAAAGAGCAGTTCAAGAGCAGAAGAAATAGTAAAGGAAGGTCATCGAGATCAACAACAGTTCAAGATCAGTAGTTAAATAGTCCAAAATCAGTCATCATCCATATCAGAATCAGGAAAAAACAAAAAATAGATCTCAGATCTGGAAGGGAGAAGGTACCCGAAGATGTTCTCGCAACCCAACTGCGACCGTCAAAGGGGGCGGAAGCTTCTTTGAAGTGAATGGGTCCATGGGAAGGCTTGGTGTTCATGCGCTTACGAAGGAACCTCATACTTCGTCATCTGCCTCAGAAGGCCATCGGAGATGCAAATCTCCTCACACCTCACCAAGACGACCTTCTGGCCATTGAGAAGCTCTTTGGCCACGATTGAGGCCAGACGACCCAACATGTGGTAACGAGCGTCGACCACCACCCTCTTCGCACAGATCCTTGATCCCTGATCCTGACACCATTGTCAATCACTCTCGCAAGAACCCTTTGCCTCTCCCTGCTACACGAAGGGTAGATGACGAAGGGAGCGATGGGGCGGAATTAACAAGAGTAAAGACGAAGGGTAAGGGGTGCGTGGGTCCTGTTTTTTTTTTCAGTTATAATTTTATATAAAGATTGATTGAGGGTACATGGGTCTAGTATTTTTTTTT
>JANTPZ010093589.1:0-16593 GCA_025593235.1 Vachellia pachyceras | reverse complement strand
CCAAACATATAGAATTCATTTGGGTTCCATGGAATTCAATTTTTTTAGACCAAAATATCCTCCTTTATGCAAAATAGTATTTTTTGTTACATTTAAAAAAATCAACATTCATAAAAAAAATATGGATTCCATCTTCATTTCCATGACATACCAAACGTAATTTTAAAGCTCATCTCCATCTCCATCTCCATCTCCATCTCCATCTCCATCTCCATCTCCATCAAAATCAATTCTAAGTACTAAACGAGGCATTAGATGCATTGGAATTGGCAGATATGGAAATGAAATTCATTTCCACATCAAAGTTTGTTTGGAACAAAGGAATGATCCTGGAATTGGAAGCCAATTCCATTCATAAAAATACCCATGGACTAGTGAAAAAGTCCATGGACTTCTTTTACCCTCTCATTTTTCATCTCCTTCAACAAACCCATCAGTACCCAGCTCCGGCAAATCGCTGCCGCCAACCTTCAATCCAGAAATGACAACCTCCGATCCAGCAACCCATGACGGGATGACCTCCATCTTGCAACCCCTCGTCAGATATGCTTCGACCGATGAGTGACCTCCATCATGCACAGGAGTTCTTGAATCTCCAGTAGAAAGGGGCTTTTCTTCTTCATTGATGTATTTTTCTGTTCCGCCGGGAGTCATTTCTTGGTTGAATCTAAGCGATGATACATGCCATTGAAAAGGTAGATGATGGGCAGAGTAGATGAAGACGTGGCTGTTTGATTTCCAGCAATGGATGATGGAGGTTGCAATCTCCTGTGGTGGTGGGATGCTGGTTCTGCACATTGATTAAAGGGCATGAACATTGAGATAAGGGTATATTAATATTTTCATATTATAAATATAAATATTAAATAAAAATAATATTGGGATTCAATCATATACAAACCATACTTTTAAACTCCATATTCATTTCCATTTCCCAGAAACCAATTCCAATGTACCAAACTATTATTCCCCATCATTCTGCAATCGTTTAGAAACCTGGGTAATGAGCAGAATATTTCATTAAGAAACCCAATGGCGCCTATCATGTATGAAAAAGTGAGCGATCTTAATCTTATTCTGCTATTTCAATGTACATGAAATGTGATGTTACAGTAAAGTAGGAGAATCCTAGTTTAAGCCTTAAGCCATTCGGGCCAGGTAATCGACGCAACTAAGCTCTTACCTGTAAGATTTATAGAGTTGCCTTTGTGCTCTCAAAGTAGGCCTCCACAAGCAGCTTTGTCATCCACTTCATCTCGTTCAATGATCCCCCTAATCGAAGAGCTGCTCATGTATCTTGTGTGGCTATATTTTCTTAATTAGAATTTCTGTTATTGTAAGCTAAAATCATTGAACTCAATACTTGATAGCATTTCTAGTCATCATTCTATGACGTGTGACGTCATAAGAGATGTTGCATTATCAATTGCATCCCATGAATTATAGGTATTGATTGTGAAGCGTAGAACGTTGAAAGAATGACCTAGAAGGCTGTGAGGAAATAAAATGTTGGACCATGAGGCTCTTCCGGATGGTTATAGGTGTCACTCTCTCTCTCTCTCTGTAAGAAAATTTCCTTATAGCCTTCCAGGTCATTCTTTCAACATTCAGTACCTTACAATCAATATATGCATATATAATTCATGGAATGCAATTGATAATGCAACATCTCTAATAACGCCACACGTTGTAAAATGATGACTAGAAAGGCTATCAAGCACTCAATTCAATGATATTAACTTACTACCGCAGAGATTACAACATGGGCATCTTCCAATGTTATGTGTGTTTATGAAAATCCAATCCACAGAGTACATGACCATAACCAGGTCTTCAATTAGGGGACCATAAAACAACAATTTGTTCTCCGAGCTTAGATCATTGTAGCTCAACTTGAAAATGGTACCCACCTCTTTATGTGATGTTTCTCCTTAAAAGGACATTTTTCTCAATGCCTGCAGTTGTTGCAATGGCTAGTGGCAAGCCTCCACACCTTGGAACAATCTCAGTGGTTATAGATGTCAAAAGTCAGGACTTCTTCAGTCAATAGAAAGTTCAGCAATCCTCTTTAACACTTCCCATATTTTTTGTTCCTGTATGATATGTGAAATTGTTAAAGTCATAAAATTAACGGTAAATTAAATTAGGAAAAGAAGTGAAGTAAATTAGACAATAATAACCTTTGCAAATGAAATATTGAAATATGAAGTAATTGATAGTGATACTGCAGCATGCTTATAACTATAAAACAATTAGATTAGATACTTGGGCATAAATTTGGAATTAGAGCTAACTATAAATATAAATTGTATGATTGAATGATATAAATAAATACAAAGTGATTGGAGCTCGTAGAGGGATAACAGTGATAGTAAAGTGAAAACTTGGAGAAATAGAGAAAATCTATTTTCTTCTAAGGGAAAAAAATACTGATTACTGAATATTTATGTCGCTGCGACCCAAATCTCTTCCTTACCAGAAGATGAGCCGAGAACGACTTGAATGCCCAGATCTGGAGCTATATGTCAACAGAGACGAGCAGAAAAAGAAATAAAAAAAGCAAGAGCCTAACAGATTTTACCAGATCAAGCTCACGAGTCAGGAAGCCAGAGGAGGAAGACGGAAAAGGAGAAAAGAGGACGAGATCGAGAGCTGTAAACTCAAGAAGTTCCATCTGATGCTGCTCTGATGCAGTGCTGCCGTCGTGAGGATGCAGCGAGGACGAGATCGAGATCTGCAAAACCGCACATGTAAGTAAACCCTAGAAACGACGGTGAAGAGAGAGAGAGAGAGCACGATCGAAGAGCTCGTTTCTTTTAAGAAAACCCTAGAAATGCGGCTAGTTGTGCTGACTCACCCAGGATCAGGAGTGTGTTTTATGACTTTATCATTTTTTTTTCCGGGTTGTTCACACGGTTCACACTGGCGCTTTGCCACGTAACTCAGGTGGGTAAATTGCCCATATGTCTGCATAAATTGATCTCGAACGGGAGTCCGTTAGTAGAAAGTACAGATTACGAGAAAATTTACGGGATTTAAAAAGAATTTATGAATTTTGAAATGTTTTTTATAAATTTTAAAATATTTTTTATTTTAACTATATGCACCGTTGGAGGAAAAATTTCTGAAATATGATTGTGTTTTGTGGGCAAAAAAACGCAATTGTCTGTGGGCTTGACGCAACCCATATTAGAACTAATGAGAGAGTTAGGTGTAGTAGAATAGTTGATCTTATAACGTGATGAATCAATGTTGAATTTTTTGCTTAAAGAGATACCCATATTTAGTGCTTGATATTGGCTCGAACGGAATTACCTCCATTAAGTAGACACCTACGCTTAAAAGAAGAGAGAAATGGCATATATAATGGGAGAGTTAGTCTCTTACAACATGATGAATTAATGTTTGAATTTTCGCTGAGAAAAATTCTCATATTTAACGCTCAACAATGTTTCTAATATGATTGCCTCAATTAGGAGAGTGCATATGCTTAGGAAAAAAGAGTTCAAATGACATGTTGGGTTTGACTATATGGAAAAGAATTACATGTAATCTTGCAAATAACTAATTGATATGATTGGTCTCAAATTCTAAATATAAGATAGAAGCTGGAAAAAGCGTTTTGTTTAATTCTAAATATAAAGATTTTAATTCACTTTATTTTCTATATTTAGAAATGTTTTCTCAAATTATTAATATTGATGACCCATATTAAGGGTATTTCATGAAGGAAAGTAGCTCAAATATACAAGGTTAAAGAGAGTATTTTAAGGAGAATTAAAATACATTTATTACAACTAAGTAAATTAACTAATGTCTTTAATATTCATATATTAGTTATTTAACTTCTATATTAAAAACTGCTGGGATACGAAGAATTGCATTTTTTAAATGTTTGAAGGTGATTGCATAACATAATGTCATAGGAATGAGATTGATCCATTTGACAACATTTCTGAAGGGTCTAAAAGCTCATTTAACAGTGTTTTGCTGCAAAACGGGTTAATCTCCTTCACATATTTGCATCGGCTTACGTTAAAATACTTCTCTATCGCATTTCCAAACGAGCCTTTACAGTATTGCAATGGACTTAAGTACCCTTTATTTATGGCTAGGCTTATTTATGGCTAAGACTTGTATTTTGACATGTTTAGCACTTTGGTATGCAAGCCTCTTTGAAGTGTTTATAAATTTGAAATTTTTTAAATAAAAAAAAAACAAAGCATATGACAAATTATAGACCAGACTTGTTACAAGACGTGCATGATGTGTTGTAAAAAATTACAATCAAAAGATTTAAATGATGTTAATTAATTGTGATTAGCGGACCAAATTGTGTTTATGATAGACAACCTAGAATTCGATGATAATGTTACTGATAATAAAAATTTCTTACTCTTGAGTTTCGATATTTTTTTTAAAGAAAATATTAGTTGTCTTCGAATTTTAAGGAAGTATAAATTATTATTTTTTTACTGTTTACTCTTCATTATTTTCTGAACATTTTTATTCCGAATCTTTTTGCTATACATACATGATAGCTGACAACACCAAAATGGAATCAAGCATTTTTTTTAAAGAAATGAAACTTGTTTAAGAAAAATAAAATTTCACCAACAAAATTAGGATTAAGGTGCAAATCCACTAAATTTTTTTTAAAGAAATGAATCTTGTTTAAGAAAAATAAAATTTCACCAACAAAATTAGGATTAAGGTGCAAATCCACTAATGAAATATTCCCTACACGCACTTCACATCATAATTTTTTTATGCAGAAGTACACATGAAAGTTCCAAAACAATGCAATAATGACTCCGTTTGGCAATGCTCAACTCTCACCTAGAAGCACGTTCAACAGTGATTTTTCACAAAACGAGATAATCTCCTTTATATATTTACTTCAACTTGCATAAAAGTACTTTTTTACCGAGTTGCCAAACGAAACCAATGTTGCTAAACATTTAACACATCGTAGTTTTTTCACCGTAGTTGTAGTTATTTTACCAAAACATGGTTGTCTCTCTAGAGATAGGATTAACCTCATAATTCGATTATTGCCTATAAAGATATTTACAAATCATTTAGAATCCTCGCTCAAAGGAGGGATATAAGCTAAGCACACACCAATTAAAGCAACTTCTATTGATCATATAGTATTCTCTCTCCTTTTGTTTTGCCATACATATAGTATTCTCTCATTTGCACCATTCTCACACCATTTCAAACTCTGGTTGAAATACCAGTCATACTATGATTGGTGTACAGCTCGGATGAAGATAAAGATGCTTCATACTCCAGGGATCGTCTAAAAAAGGTCATATAGTAAGTGTATGCCTTAGAGATTAAAATTTAATACAAGCAGTTTTGTTTTGACCTGACTCAACTTAAATAGATCCAGGGAATCTAGAAAAACAAGTGCATGCTTTTCCCCCTTAGAAAAATACTGAGTTTTTATGCAACTCTATTACTTTATCATCCTCTATCCAGATTTCTCTTGCTAGCCTTCATGCCAGCATCATTCTGCAAACATGCATATCAGTAGACTCTAGTCAATACCTCAGTACTCCCTGCAAAAATATGAAATTTGCAAGAGTCAAGCATGAGTTTAGAACTATGTCAAGAAGAAGCTCAATATGATGCGTGAGGAGAACTTGCACGATGAACCAGGGTTGTTCACCAACCCGGTTGGCCAAGTGGACCTGGTCCTGCTTGGTCCATTCAGGTCGAGTTTATAAACCAGGCTGGGCCAGAAATAAGCTACGAAATGTAGCTTGTGTTCATCGAGGCTAGGGTTGAACCAATCATGTCTAAAGCATGAATACCCCTGTAAAGATCCAACCATGCAGTACTACGCTGAAATAATACAATAATCGTACTGTTTTGATTGAGAAACCTAATAATAAATCTATCAAAAGACCTTAACTTTTCCTAGAATAAATAACAATACCCCAACTACTCCCTCCAGTCCAAATCACAGTTTTCCGAAGGGATAGTTTGGTCCCAAATGCAAGAGGTTGACAGGATAATTAATGCTAGTTTCCAGAGAGAAGTGACAAGTAATAAATGCATATTTGAAAATCAAATTCTATATTAAAAAAAAATCAAATTCTTTAGAAAGGCTAAAATAGGCAAATTTTACCAATTGGAGACTCATTAGATGACTTAACTAACATTTTTTGGTTCGTGTAAATTAGTTAACAACCTCTTATATATTGAACCGAAGGGAGTATATTCCTTTAGAAAGTTGCATCTTGTACTTCTTAAAATTGCAAGAGACTGCTAGGATTTTTGTTACCAAATTCTTTAGTTTCTAACCACCTTGATTAAGGTATGATTCTATTGCCAAAAAATGGAAGGGACCATTCAAACTTACTTAAATTGGAAGAAATTTTTAAGATTAGTATTCTTTACCACTGGGTTATATGCTTCACCATAATTCCCTACTCTCATCATTAAATAAACCACTTAGGCTTCCATATGTTACAAGAACAGGACTATTAGCAGAAGGTTTCCGCATTTCTTTCCAACTCTCGACATTAAAGAGTCATTCAGTGTAAAATTTATCAAGTTTTTTCCCTCAAATGTAATTTCACTATAAAAAGACTAAACCCAAGTTCTGTAGTCATTAAACCACACTATGGCATTATACTCAATGTGTCAGCCTTGAAAGATCTTTATCACTAACTGGCATGCGCTATCTACCACCAACAATACACCATTCACTTGGTTACCTTTTTCATCGTTTTCTGCAAATTCATGCTCTTATTTTTCCCCGAGGATGCAAAAGGCAATAACTGGCTTGAAAGAGAAAAAGGGTCCAAAGGATTGGTTTCCAAGGTCAACCTCCGGCGCCAAAATAGGCTCAATCCTATCTGGAGGATATCTAAAAATAAAAGGAGTGGACAAATTCATGCTCTTAATTGCAGTTCAGATGATCATTCTTGTTAAGACTGGATAAGTTCCCAAATATTATGTAAAATAGCATCTCTTAACAGGATCAAGGTTGCTTACGTTGGTACAGTTGCTTCCAGCATCCGTGCTACTGAGTGAATGCCCTTGCTGAAGTTCATCCCCAACATATCTCATCAAGGAAGGTCCAGAATTTAATTGACAAGTGGTCGTAGAAGAGCCTGCTTCTTCATGGGCAATATGATTTTCCTCGGTTAATGAAAAACCAAAGAGTCTGCAGCTACTTTTACATGAGGAAACCAACTCTCGGCCACCTGTCCGTAGCAAAAGAGAATCATCTGAATTTGCGGTGACCAGATAATTATGAAAATTTGATGTACCAACAGAATTTGTTCCTTCCTGAACTGGCCCATGGGAACCAGGCACATAAGATGGGGATTGTGCTAATTTTCTACCTTTCACTTCAGAAGCATACGAGCCTAAGTAGTGCATTCTTCTCTCCATCTCTTGATTACTTTTATTCCCATAATCGAAGTTGGAAACTGGATTGGCTGCTTGCTGGAACATCAGAACCGATGATGGGGAATAAACCGGCCCAGATGGATGCATATGGGAAGAGTTGTCCAGCATCTGAGTAGACCAATGATTTCTGGAGCCCAGCAATTGACAACCATCAGAATTTCCAAAGCAACCATTTCTAGGAGCCTCATTGACAGACAAGGTTCTGTATGGTTGGCTTGGAAGTATTTCTTGACCTTGCAAGACCTTCTGGAATCGTGAAGATTCACTAAAGCCTATGCCACGGCATGAAATGTCAGAACTCACCTGTGCGACCCTGACATTATTTCCTGTTGCTATAATTCTGGAACAGTTTGGCCCACGATAGCACCTACTTTCAGATAATTGGTGACTCTGAGCATTGATACCAACATATGCAGTATTAACGCCCAATATTTCTTGACCTTGCAAGACCCTCTGGAACCTCGATGATTCCCCAAAGTCTGATCCTCCAATCCTATCTGTAGAAGAAAGTAATTTAGACCTGACATTTATGGTTTGTTTGAATCTCATTTTCAGAATAGCTTTTACAGATTCCGTGGCAAAACCTAGATTTTGGAGAATAGATTTTGGAAAATAGCTTTTACAGATTCCGAGGCAAAACCTAGGTTTTAAAAAGTGATTTATGTTGGGAAGTTATTAGCTTTTACGGATTCCAAGGCAAAAAGTATGTATGAAAGAGAAAGAATGAAAAGTAGAAAAGAGAAAAGAGAAAGAATGAAAAGTAGGAAAGAAGAAAGAAAAGAAAGAAAAAGTAGGAAAGAGAAAGAAAGAAAAGTAGGAAAGAGAAAGAGAAAGAAAGAAAAGAGAACGAATGAAAAATAGGAAAAAGGAAAGAGAAAAAAGTAGGAAAAAGTATAAAAGAAAAAACCTAGGTTTCAAACTGAGGTTTGGTAACCAAAATATCTTTTCAGAAAAACTTTTGTACTTGAACAAAACCTAGGTTTCAAGAAGTAATGGCAAACAAGCTCTTAGTGAAGTAGGAGAAAAAATAACAGAACCAACTGCAGCAAAAGTATTAGGAACAAACAATATTCATAATGGATCCTATAAGGATTCTCTCAGTTTCAACTTGAAAACTAGTTATATTGAATAAATTATAACCATTCCCTTGACTTGAAAAGTCTAAATTTATTAAGAACATTTCTTATATAATTAATAAAAGAAGAAATTTAGACCATTCAGATAAAAAGAACAGGAAATTATTGTTCAAAGCGGGGTGATTCGCCTTAAATGGAGAGAAGCCAAAATTTTAGACTTACTCAGGACTGGTGATTCAGCCTTTTCTGAAGGCAGAGCAATCCTGTTTCTCTTAAAACTAGCTGCCATGAAATTATTCGAAGTGGAAGCAGAACTAGATGGCTCAATCTCCCAAGGGGAAACCCTATTGTGCCCAGGGCCATCAATATCATCCCACCTAACCTGCAAGGATAAGAAAAGTTTATGGATGTCATCAATTAGATAATAAAATGATTGTAATCTTGTTACAATTAGATATTGTAATTTTATCAGGCAAAAAAAAAAGGAAAAAGGGTGGTTAAAGTGCATTCTTGCCCCTAAAGTATTTACAAAGGATTTATGGATACCCTAAAAATCTTTCAAAACGAGTGCAATTTGCATTTTCTTAGCAGTTAACATTAAGTTAACCTTAGTGCAAGCCAAGAGACAGTTCTTGACCCAACGTTGACTGCTTAAAAATGACAACATTGCACTGGTTTTGAAATATTATGAGCTATATTGCACCGCAATTTTCTTTATGGTGCCCATTGCTCCTCTAGAAATACTTCTTATGAAGCAATTATACATTTTAACCCAAAGAAAATGGTCTACGGTTGAAGTAACATCAAATGCAACAAATCATTAGGAAGCAATTTGCAGGAAACTCCAAATCAAACATGTGACTGCTTTCTAATATGCGCACTCAAGTAAAAGCTAATTCATGTTCAAACCATCCAGAAGCTGATAAACCCCTCATGATGGACAGGCGACAAATGTCATATCTGGCCTCTTGATTGCAGAAGACTAGAAAAAACCAAGTTTATGAAAACACTTTGCAATAAAATGAAGCCCAAAGAGGGTTTATCACTAGCAATCTTTAGGTTAATCAGAACATATAAGCACTACTTCCTTCTAGTATTGCCCCTTTTTCCAAGAACTTTATGTTTAAAACAGTAGTAACCATTGTAAGCAGAGAATAAACAGCCTTGAATTATTAGCCACAAATACCAAAATGGGTTTGGAAGCAGTATTTTCAGTTAGTATGAAACTTGTATAGGCATGAGCATATTAGCCAGAAACCCTTTTGGATATAATGATAAGGGAAAATGCATATTCCTCCATTCAACTTCAACCCACCTGAAAATACTCTTTTCCACAATCACACTTAAGGATTTTAAAATTTAAACCCACTTGCCATTTTTTTCCCTTTACTCCATCAGAGGAGATGGCACATCAGATGCTGCCATTAGCATCCACATAATTGGGGGTTTGCTACATCACAAATGAATGCATTTAATGTTGCTTGTTGCATCTCCACAACAAAGCTAAGGGAATAGGGTAAGTTTAGGAAGATATTTCACAGAATCAGAATTTAGAAACATGTTTGCAATGACTTTAGTGTTTAAGGGGGTATTTGCTTTATATGCTATTAATAAAGAAGCAAAACATTGCATTTCAAATAAGCCAGAATTACTTTAATATTGCCTCAACAAGTCCGTCCAACCTAAGATCATTCCTTTATTCAAAGGTGGAAACTATCCTCATTAGATGCCAAATGTCAAGAATTGCATTTTATGTGATATAGGAGAACACAGCAGGAAAATCATAACAAATTTGGATGTTTGGCTCGATAATGGTGGAAATAATATATTCTTTTTACAGCCTAAGGTGTACACCTTACTACACATAGGGACAACCACCTCCTAACTTGCCATCTAATGCATATATAAAGATGAAGTTAAGAAGATTCTCATGACATACCACCAGGCATTTCCATTTTGATCCAGGCCACTTAATAGGATCCACATCACTCATTCCAACAATTAATCCAGTGCACCTGCCAGCAAAAGTAATCTGACTAAGAATTTATTTGGGTACCGATTATTTAAGTGTCAGCAGCACAATCAGGGAAAACCTTCTCTCTGTAGTTTCATCAGTTTCAACACGCATCCTGAACCTCGTTCCAACCAAATACGAATTATCAAGGCTCTTCAGGAATTTGTGAAGGGGTATTATGAATCCTGATAAGCTAACCCTATAATGAAAAGGGAAATATATGAAGGAAGAAAATAATCAGAACGCATCTCAACAAAGAAAATCTTAGTATTACGTGAAAACATGGAAAACTTAACCAAGATGATAGATGTAACTGATAGCATAATTGATAATAAGACATTTTAGTAAGAGTTCAGCTGGCAGGACAAACCCAAGACCTCATACTCCAATCATGCTTGCTCAATATAATGTCATAAAAAATCCATTGGTTGTGAAGTGACTGAGTGAAATCATGTAATAGCAGCAACCAATAAATTGATTGCACCGCAGAGTTGCTTAAAGGAGTGTTATAGGTTAAAAGTAGCAAGGTAAAACGTTCAAGCAAAAGGCAGTGTTACCTAGAAACCCAAATAGAGAAAACATTGTGAAAGGAGAATAGGAAATAAATTGGAACGTCAAGGGAAAGTTAGTGTACTACATAGCATCTGGAGCAACTTTAGTGTGATTAAACCATATAAGTAATGACAAAAAGTGTCCAGTAAACAATATCAAAATATGGAGGAAAACCCTTTTGGCCAAAAAATATTGAGAAAATCTTCGCACAATATTATAAATAGTAAAAACAGGTAGGGAGAAGGAGTTAGAAGCATTATTGGAGCATAATGTACTTCCTAACGCATTTAAAGTAACCAACCCCATTCCCTAACCTAGAGGAGCAAGGCCAAAAAGAGGACAAGCAATGGTCTCCATACGCATAGAGAAGAATGCAAATAACCTCTTTAACTTTGAGCCATTTGCTAACATTCCGCTCAACAGGGTTGTTAGTCACTGACCTAAAGTATAAAGGAAATATCTTCCTAAATCATTAAGCTAAATTAACATAACACTCAGCAATTACACTTCATAACTCACAAATTTCCTCTAAACTCTAACTAAGAGCAGAGAAAACTATGAGACAAAGAAAAATACCTGGGATTATAATATACGTTAAAAGCACATTTTGAGGATAAAGCATTAATCACATCCATGAGAGTGGTAGGATTCAACTGATGAGCAGATGGCACTGATAAAACACCACCACTTTTTAATTGAGCAGCCCTACGGATTCCCAGTCTCAGTTCTCCATCCTCGCCCCTACCCAAAAATTTAAATGGTGATGGGAATACATGCTAGTGTGGGCTTCAGATTGAAGACTTCATACCTAAGAAACAACACAGCATCTCCAGACACAAGCTTCTTCTTGTTTACAAATGCACTCCATCCAGTTGTGAGCAAGTGCCTCCTTGGTTGACCTGCCCATTTCATACAAAGAGTAAAAATACAAATCCAGAGTCAAATGGCATTCCAGTCTATAAATCTTGTTTCCTTAAACCACTGTCATAATATCTGATGCATAGAAACAATGAACACAAGTTAGCCATACCTCTATAAATATGTCGGAACCTCCATTCCAGGCCATGCAGATCCTTTGCCACAAGCTCCTGTGAAGGCCTCTGTCTGCTGTAATCCTGAAGAAACAAGTCGTTCATTATGACATATTAATACAACTGCAGATTTGCAAATTGGACAAAGCCAGCAAACTTCAAAAAAACTTATACAAATTAATTTCAATTAAAACAAAATTGTGAAATATATAGACCATGACCAAAGGAGCAATTAAACTGGCTAGAGAGTGTGCAGGAATGCAACATAATCCATAGTTACCAGGGGAGGGAAGCAATCTTCAGCAGCTCGACGAGGCACAGAAAATCCACCATGAGTGCTGGTATCAGAAGCTGTCAGAGTCTTGCAGAACATGTGAGGTGTCGTGGACTTAACCACAGCATCAGCATGCTCCTCTTCACCAGTAGCATCAAGTTCTCTTTCTGGCAGTTTGCGTTCCACTTGCTAAGAACAAAGGTCAAGTTCATGAAGTAATTCTAATAAGTCACATTAGGCTAGCTCAGGCAGCAAGAATGAGATGTTATATGGTAGTGATTAAGCTTCAAACCCTCCTCCTCTTCTTGTAGCAAAAAAGATAAAAAGTACTTCTGCCAAAGGTGCTCTATTCAATATGTAACTCTCCAATTTACTATTTTACATTTATTAGTAATATCTAAATTTATCCTTCCCTTATGTGGTTTCTGTTGAAATGATTAGTATAGCATGAAAATAAGAGTAAATCTATGTGTATATTAAGTATTATGAGCTCTCGTGGTTTCCAGAAATATGAGACTCGGTCAAATTTAGCAGCATCATTATAATAGGCGAGTTTAGTGAATTTTATTTGACCCATAGAACCAAGAATGCAAGATTGAAGGGTTGAAATTTGTTTCCTTTTTTAGTACTTTCTCCAACACAATACCAAAATAAGATCATAAACCTCACCTCACTCTCAGGAACCAAGGAGACCTGGCAATACACTTCATCGCTTCCTTCCTCCGCCTGCGCAGAAAACGCATACATATGTCATGTAATAAACGAGCATTTAGTCATCACTTACCACTCAAGAACAAAGAAGGAAAAATAGCAAAATACCCATAAAATTTTCCCACTGATTATACACAATATTCAAGACGAATACAAGATAATAGGCCTCAAATATATATATATATATATATATATATATTTCCAATCAATTTGCTCAGCAAGCAAACAGAACCCCCAATAAAAAAAACCCCCAAAAAGGGGAAAAAATCAAACCCCGACCAATTAGGGACAGAAATCACTTTTTTCTACCGGAAATATGGAGGGGAATGCTTACATGGAGCTTAACATCAAGTACGCGACAGAACACATGAGATGGGAAATTAAAATTACAGGCATCGACCGCAAAATCCTGAAGCCGTTGTTCCAAGTGGCCCTGTGGGAAGTACACAACAACGCTTCCTTTCTTGGGCAACGCGATCAATGGACCCGCACATGCGTGCCATAGCTCCAAGCACACAGAGTTAGAGGAAGAAGGGGCCGAAGCAGCAGCAGTAGTTACAACACCCGAGTTAGAGGTGGAGGAAGAAGCCGCCGAGGAAAGAGACGACGGCGTTTCATCGTCCTCCGTAGTGTTGAGATCGATCAAACCCCCCATAGGAACACGTGCGACACAATGTTAGCGAATCTACCAGCAAGAAGAAGAAGAAGCTGCTCAGTAAACAGTGGGCGTAAATGAGAGAAGTAAAAGGACAAAAGAAAAAGATTGAAGGGGTGATGAGTGGCTTCATCGATACCTGCATTTTTTCAGGGAGCGTGAGAGACGAAAGGCCTTGGCATTGCTAAAAGTTGTGAACCAACACTCGGGAAAAAGAGAGAGACCCCTCCTCCTTCTGTACCCACTGAGCTATTACTCTGCTATTTTAACTTTGTTTTCTATTAGAGATCACTTTGCTTTTACCTTTTTTTAATGAAAGAGAAGAGAGGCTATGGAGCTGCGAGAGAGAGATTCAAATCTCAATCATGTGTTCAAGTGTACGATGAATTTCTCCGGGGGGGCATCAAATCCAGCTCTCATTGGGATTAAAGATGGGATTTTTACCACTTTCTCACCTTTTTTCCGAATTTGTTTATGTTTGTGTGCAGCCTGAAGCTGCTGCAGTTACTGCCAATCCCGCAACTGGTGGGTGACTGGCTGTGACGTGTGGTCGAGACACAGAGATAAAGTGAGGTGTGAGTCTGTGAGAATATACCTATCATAATTATCCCACTACCAGTTCACAGGCATCTCCCTCCCTCCCTCCTGTGAGCTTTCTGTGTGTTTTTATTTTTACTTAAAGGCCAACACTAACAATTGAACTCGTGATTTTTCATTTAAAATATATCATAACACTATATTACAAGATCTTAAGTAGCTTTTTATGGGTTAAAACTCCAATGAAATCGAACAAAACTAACTCCTAGCATATTACTTTTTTTTTCAAAATTGAATTTAGTATTTAGTATATCAGCATATGATAATTTTTATTAACAATAAAATTCTTCTCACATTATCATCTTATATATTGTAAATAAGGTCAAAAAAAGAGTTTTCACCATCAATTTAAACATGCAGATAATACTGAAATACACCTTACCAAAATAAAGAATTAAAAATCATTTTTTTCTGAAAGCCTATAGGTATCAGAAGAATTTAGATACCCTTAAAAAGTTTTTTTAAACAAAATAGTCAATAATTAAAAATATATATCTTAAAGGTTAAAATCATCCTGCATTTTGTGAGGGCATATGTCTCTATAACTATGTTTTGTCCCATTCTACCTCAAGATGTCTCCTTCTCCCCTGCATGGAAAGGCTGAAGGATTTAAATACCGGGTCCGCTTGGTAAAGCGATGGAGAAGTACTTTTACCATTTACGAGGTAAATGTGTAAATGAGATTACCTCATTTTGTGGAAAAACACTGTTAAACGTATTTTTGGGGTGTTGAGAAACTTTCTCAAACACCCCAGTTTCATGAGCTCCATGGTAATAAAATTTGGACTTCGTTTCATTGGGGTTAATTAGCAGAGACAACAGTTAAACCATACTATTTTTCGTTTTTTCCAAGAACTATATAATTACTCAGTTCATTTTCATTTATATTTTCTATTTAATTTTTAACAATAAACTCAAATTTTTCTTATTATATTTTTGTCAGAAAAATTAATTTTTACTAATATATTAGTAATAAACTATTGAATATCACACTTTCATGGTAAAATTTAATCTTAACTTAGTAAAAAATATATTTAAGTATGTGATTGGTCATTTAAATTTACATCAAATTACAAATAATAAATATTGTTTAAATTTTAACTATATTATAGATTTTAACATAAAAGTAAAAACATTTATATATATATATATAATGTAATACATACATATAATGTTAATAATACAAACTAATTTTCCCATTATTTTTTATTCATATCACCAAGAGGTTTGAATCCAAATCATTACTCATATATATATTTTTATTTTTTGCATTTTGCTGTATGTTAATTGAGGATTTTGCTTGAACCCAAATTGAAACAATATGGTAATTGACAATAAAGTGGAACAAGTAGTGATCAATTGAGAATGAAATTATACTTGATGAGGAAAAAAATTGATCAAATGGTGTGGAGCTTGAGATGTGTGGGGAATCCCAATTTTATTTTCATATCTGGAATTGGCTTTGGTGATTAATGGTGACAATTAACCAAAAGGCACAAGACAAGTGAATCTGCAAATAAGTAAATAAAATGTATAATTACAAAGTCTGTTTGGTCTTTTCACTTTACAAAATGCCAATTACTTTCCCTACCCACCCAACCTCATGTTTTGGACTTTCCTATTAGAGGGTCCTTTCACAATAATTATTTGTTCTTTTGGACAAGAACCTGTGACTAATCCATTCATTGTGCCTGAACAACCAGGGAAGTGGTAGATTAAGTGCCTGTTTGAAAAATTGTTCTTGGTCAAAATACATTTTAGTAGAATGTATTCATGTTTAGATAGATGTTGAATTCAGAATGCATTTATTTTACCAAAAAATTTTTTTTTCTCAGAATGTATTTTGAAAGAAAGAGTTGTCGAATGCTAGAATTTGCAAGCTAACTGACTTTTGGGTTTAAAATATATTTTGAACCCCAAAAGGTTGTTGTCGCATTAAATATTCTTTTAAAGAATTCATATTTGATCACTCAAGTGATCTTATGAAATTTATAGTTGATCCATAGGTTTTAAAATAAAAATTTATTACATTTTATCCCACTGACAATTCATCTAGATTTATGTGCGTGCTCGTTTGTGTGAGCGTTGGAGAAGCACGTTTGCGTAAGTTGAGATAAAACTCATTTCACATATTTACCTCGTAAACTGTAAATCACGCTGAAAAGGTAACTTCCATCGCTAATCAGACATGCATGTATTTGTCGGATTAGAGTTATCCGTGATTCTCTTAGTACTATGTTTTTTTGTTGGAA